>JTDE01002343.1:14501-70477 GCA_014338405.1 Paragonimus skrjabini miyazakii | reverse complement strand
GACCATTCCGTTGTGTATGAATACTTCAAGACATCCAAACTTACTGTCGGGACTGTCTGGGAAAGTATGGTTTTTGTGAGCATGAGCTGATTTGCGCGTGTGTATTTTGCATGGGACACACATCCACCACTAGTGTTTGTTCATGGATAGACGTGCGTGGCAAGTTAAAATTGTCAATTTCACATTTGTCACAAACATGTCGCTCCTGTTTCTATATACTGTTTACGCAAGCAAGCATCAGGTCTCCAGCTGATCAGATTGCGCACTCCAGGTGGTCAAGAAGTGCACGGAGGATCGAGCAGGAAGTGAATGAATCATGAGATGACGTTAAATTTTCACGGAGGATTAAGATGAATAGACTCATAGACGTCCCTAGCGCATTCACGGATGATGTGTGTCGAATGGGTAATTAAAGATACCCACCGGATGGGTGAAAGTGTTATAGTTAGTTGCGTAAAATACGTTAGGAGTGCAGTGCAGTAGCATTTCTCGACAGGAAACTATTACAAAAATGGCATAAAGTTACGGATACACTAAAATTAGCAAAAGGAAATGTCTTGCCACTAGGGCAAACAAAACGGGAGTGTTGTAGATGAAAAATGATATTTCAAACAGCCATCAGCCTGAGCGAAATGGAACTGTTGTCGTTTGAAAGAACGAGGTTATTGGTCGTTGAAATGAACTTTGTAAACACACGTGTTAACAGATGTGACGGAAATTGAGCAAAACTCTGAAAGTTGTGTGAATAATTGTTACTTCCATTTGTGGGTCACTCGGGTGACTTGATAAGGAATGAATTGCTGGAGAAACCAAAAAGGATGTCAGACGTTGCTGCTTAAGACTGGCTGGAATTAGATGGTTTGGGACAGAACGTTGCAGGCAGTTGCGTGCTTCACACACTTGGGAAATACTGAATTCATAATAACCTGGAGAAAGTAATGATCGGATTCCTGAATCCTGGCCGGTTAGCCATTAATATCGTCAAAATTAAGGTCGCAATTTGCATTGTACCATCGCTTATCTGGGATAGTATAAACAGTATGTATACGACGCTTCTTGTACTGGTTCTGAATATGTCGTTACTCTGTTCGGCGTGGTTAGTCACCACTTACACGAAAGGTGACGTTTTGTTGGGCATCTGACAACGCATCGTCGGTCTGGTTAATGAAAGACTAAATCGTCAGCGGATTTTTATGCACATGTTTCGCGATCACTGGGGTTGTATTTTTGAGTAGGATGTGCACACGCTAATCATAAGGTGGTAGTGATGGATGGCTAAAGCATGGTGACATGGTTTGATACCTCGGCGTGAAGATTGGGCGTTTGAAAGGGTGATAAATGCCTTCAGGATTTGGCACCGAGGGGACCGAGACGAGTTTATATGACGACCAGACCTCGGAATCATCATCTCAAGGTCACTCTAGTCGAAAGAGACGGGTTGTACATGTTGGGAGTCGACGGTGATTTTCATCACACAACGAATTCTATGACAGTCGGGGAATGTAGTCAGAGTGTGTAGCGGCTATATGGGGTGATGTGTTAAAATAGGACGACGAAGAAATGATGGTGCGTTGTTCGGACAGATACGTTAAGGCATGTCGTTGGCCAAATGTATCAGAATGGACCTGGTGAAGCACGCAATTGTGTTGTTGGTGAGCCGAATTGGAGGAATTATGTCCTTGCAGTTAGATAGCGTTTGTATTTTATTACAAATAATAAGTTCGCCGAAAACGGCTAAAATGGTGCAGACATAGAATCGCCCAAACAAAGCTATGCATCCGTTAAGCAACATGTTATCGTGCAGTGTGTTTATGAGTTGTGCAGCACAAATGGTTTTCTAACGCAGCGTTTAATTTACAAAACGGAGATTCCGTCCGCAGCGAATTTAACAACAGATTTATGAAAAGGTTCACTCCCTAAAGACTTCAGCTAACATAGCAATATATAGGCTGATTTTACGTTACTTTAAACACTGCCAACTGCTCACATTTGACAACACAAAAGTTAGGAACATGAGTACAGTTGGTTTCAGTCAGATACCTGAAGCATTGAGAGGATTTCACTAATCATCATCAACATATCGATTTCTCTTTTGTTGATCAACAATCAGAAACATGTACATGCCAAGCATCTCACTAAGAGAATCCAACGAATCGGCACATTACGACTGACGTCCAACTAAAAACCGTCAGCAAGAAATGTATTCAGTTCATCAAGATATAATGAAAAAATGAAAAATTACCTCGATGTAGTACAACAGTCACGGCAATGTTTGTTTACTCCACATTGCTCCATGCACACGGTAGACCATCGTCCATTGATCGTACAACCTTCTACAATGGACTGGGAGATTTGGAGTTTATTAAGTACACACGCTAATCTTGCGTATAAACGCACAGGGCGAAAGTCAGTGAACTTCGTTCAGTCGGCTCATGACGGCCCGAAAAATACCTATTGCCAAAGAATTATGAACTGGTCAGCAGCTCAGGTATTGGATGAATCAATTTTACCTAGCACTGTAGTGATGTCCATGTTTTCAATTAATCGTTACTCACCGGGACCATAACCACCGGGACATATAACTTAGTATTTGACCATTGGATTTCCAGTAAATCTACATACCATTCTTGATGCCAATAATGGATATTCCCGCAAATCAACGAAATAAAGAGATTAATAATTCCATTATTCGTGGAACCTTATTCGTGTTCAGGCAATACAGTTTCCATCACCTACGATTTGTAGAGCAGGAATTATAGTTGAAATGACTCGAGCAATCATGATCGATGAGCAGAAACACGTACGGTACCGGTTGTGTGCTTCATGCGAATTTCCATCACTGAACACGTCCACATTTTTTCACTATACCGTATAAAATTTTACTGATCTTCTAGAAAGTATACATATATAGTCAATCACCCATGCAAAAATCCGCAGGCACTTTATATTGCACATTCTAAAGCACATGTGATTGTAGAGCCGTTTGAACCGAATATGAACACTTCTAGAATTTAGGTTGGGTCTGCTAAATAAAATCTATTTGTATTACTAATAAGTAGTGTGGCAGATTTATGAATTTAGATGAGACCCAACTGTGAAAAGTCAGGGCTTCGGCTGGTGGATTCCAGCGTGAACTGTTTGAGAAATCCTGCCGGGGCAGTCGATCCCCTGGATCATTTGGTGGATTCCATATGAGACAATGGGACGGGTGGGTAACCGTGTCCAAATGTGAAATTTCCGAGCTCCTGGCGTGGCTTCGTAGCTCAGCTGGTAGAGCCCTTGCCGCGTTGAAGCATGGTGTATCTGTCACTGGTTCAAATCCAGCCGAAGCCCTGACTTTTCACAGCTGGGTCCCATCTAAAATCTTTTTAACAGACCAGGCAAAGTTACTCATCGGAAACTGGAAACATCGAACCTTCACCTACATGAATGTGCTGCCAAAGTCTGTGTGAGAAAATTCCGCTCACCGAGGATTATAACGGTTACCAAAGTTCTATTACGAATTATCTATGAGTGGTTTTACGAAAAGTAGAAACGAAGCTTGATATTGAACATGGCTTGCGTAATGCAGACATAATTACTGAATCAGCTGTTCTTGGATAGTTACGCCAAATTGACTTTCACCATAATGATTGGAAACATGAGCATTCCCCACATGTATTCTTTAGTTACAACTCTGGTAAAATTCCCAATATTCCCCAATCTCAAAGAAAGTCAGTATGCTGATTGAGATACTCTTGGCCAAGCTGCTTCTAACCTTTCTGCAGTTAAGCTTCCCAAAGACACATCCAGTGATAGACGCCAATCACCTCCAGTCGACAGAACTAACAAACTGAGGCAACTGAAACAACGATGTACTAATATTGATGCTGTTATTTGCAATGTGCAGTTTAACAATATGGTCACTTCACGTGGCAGTTTTGAGATGCGGCGGAATGACATCAGGTCTCTGGATCACTGAATCTGAACTGCCGAAACAAAGGTCACTGCGTGCAAGTTTTTGGAAGAATTTCGGTAAATATCTGCCAGCATAATCCAGTGCTATCTTATTAGCAAGTAGCTGGAGTAGAAGTATGAAAAACCGGTCGCTTTAGACCACAAGTTGAATGAATGAGCTTGGAGGATGGAGCTTCTACTGTCAAATTAAAATAAGTTATCTCGTTATCTCGCCTAATTGTTGACTGAGGAAATTAACATTGCACCGTCTGTCAACAAATAACCTTGAACTTTTCCTCAATTGTTCCTTGGCGTGAATCTCAAAACGCTTGGACACAGAAACTACGGAAGACCCATACAACGGTGAGTTTTGCTGAATTAATTCCGTGTCCGTTAGTCAGCTGCTTGCAGTATGATAAATTTTCACGTAATGCTTATTGGTAAACCCGGTGAAACCCATAACACCAATGCTTGATGCAATTTGGTGGCCACGAGCAAGTGCAGCAAACCATACATGGGATACAACACAAGTAATAATTGCGACAGTCAATCAAGCAGGCAGGCAAACAAACATTTTCATTTCAGCGTTAATTAAATGAACATGTTCTGCGTACACATAAATGTAACAGATGTCAGGAATACGATGAAAGTGGTTGCGTGGTCCAATATTCCATTATGCTGACATGTAGCAGAATTCAGTGCAAACAAACCTTGTCCTTGAGTGAGTGCCATTTGTGAAATCCATGCGGTTAATTGTATGTATGTAGGCAACATTCAGTAATCGCAAATAACATCGAAACATATGTAGGAGAATAAATTGTGTATAGTGTGAGCACCAATGATTACTCGCAATGGTTGCTGCTACGTTGAACTAACCTACCCAGTAAGGTGCAAACCTATCATCGTTGAAACCTCAAAAGAATCTCAAATTAACTTGTTCATAGGTCTACGAATTTTAACAAGTAACGAGGTATTCTCACTTAATTGCGAAATAGCTAATGAAGAGGTTCTGTTAAACAAATGTTGAATGATTAGTAAATGATTGTTGTATAGTTAGCATCATCTATGTTGAGTTAATAGACATACAGAAAATCTACACAACCTCGCATTTCGATGGTCTGGACTAACATGTTAATAATAAACCTTGTAGTTTCATACGACAGAAATGGAAACATCACCGTTCCAGGCAGACACACAATTTTCAATTATGTTATCAAACGTAGATATTTTTGAAAACTTGTTGGCCTGAAATTTGCGCTGCTCGCAAATTACTATCATCAAAACCGAAGAGAAGACAACAACAGTAAATACGATACCACGTAACATGAGGGAGATATTTATGTTCAGTCTGAAGGACGTTGTTTAGGTTTATATGAAAGGAAGGGAGGTCGCACACAGCAGTACAGCATTCAATGTGGGTTCTGATCAAATTACTTGACTAGGGAATTCAAAGATGATTATTTTGTGTAGAGGCAGGACGTTTTAATTCGGATTAGGGTGCAACAGAATAAATGTTAGAACTCATCTACAGTCACCAAATTCAATAATTAAAACAGTCCACTACGCGTGCTGATTTATCCACGGTTGATTTATCAAACATTCAGCATTGGAAACGGGAATGATGGTACATAGCAAATCCTGATGCAAAATAAACTTGAAAAAATGTAGATTGTCACCCAGAGTGATAGATGATATGTTATTACCGTGGAACATGAAAGAGGGTATACGGCGGTATAGTGTGTTTTCCAATGAGCTGAATAGTAAAGTGACGTGCGAAATCATACCTGTGAACAGCGGTGAACATACCGGAAGATAGGAATAAGTGTACCATTTCGTCCGGATTTATTAATATCGTTGAATTGCCATTCTCCTTAAAAGGAAGAATTGTAAGGAGTTCAACTGAAGCGTTTATTGACGGTTCATGAGTAGTATCACCGAACGCTTGAACACAAGACACACATGACAATTAATGAATGTTTGTCTAGAATGATTCTAGCGAATAATTCAAAAGGATGACCTGTCCTCACACAAGTAGGGGTTCACAAACGTTCTGTTCTCCTCAAGTTTACAGGAAGGTTTACAAAAGCAACCATCAAAACCAGGTTTTAAAATGAGCAAGAACCTTTGTGTTAAGATTTATAATTGGAAGAACACATCAACATGGGAGACTAATAAGCCTAAGCGTGTTAATGTTGTAACTAATGAAACTAAGTCGGTTACCACCAGGGGCAAGACCACTGCATTTCGTGAACCTGGTAGAGTTTTCTTAACAAAATCATAGCACATTGGTAATTTCATTTGGAATTGTAACAATATGACGGAATTTGGAACCACCAGTTACACCTGTCTACTAGAAATTCAGGTGTATCCAAAATTACTGTGCACAAGCATTCCGATCAACTTTTTAAATTTCGTTCGCGCTTTTACTTGGTGACACGTAAATCATGGAACACACTCAATCCTAATATGTAAACTAACCTGAGGAAAGTGAATTGTCTCACAGATTGACTCAAATGAGTCCATTTCCACAAAAGATAAACAAAATCGCAAATAATGCACCATCCTAGCTCAGTGTTAACAGGAATGAAACTGCGGTGTCGCGAGATATATGAGGATCTCTGTAATGAACTGTCAGCACAGTTAAGGTGTCACATTATTCACAAGTTAGATAGTACGAAGCTCGTTGGAATTGGCAAGTGAATGGTCACGTATGATATGGCTAGAACGCGAGTCACATGTAACGTCTAATAGATGGGTAAATTTCGGAGCAGCTAATATAATTGAAAGAAGACCCTCAACCAACAGAATTGTCCATCAACAGGTATTCTTTCGTCAATTATGAAGGAATTTTATAGAACCAAGTTGAAAAATGCGCAAGGTAATTTGTATACCGGGATTCACATATCAAAAGGTACTTCAACAACAGTGACTAACAATTTCACGTATGTTTCCATTAAACGACCATCTATAGTTTAACATATGAGTGAACAAATTATAAGCTAGTCAACAACTGTCTATCAAATGCTTATTAAACAATTATTCCCAGAATCAGTTTAATTTTTACAAATTCTACAATCCTATGAAAATGTTTTCTTACTTGCAATTTATCATATCTCTAATTCTTGTTAAATTACGATCAAAAGCACCATGTAAGTAAAACGTTCATTCTCCTGCACCTCATAACAGATGAAAAAGTTTGGTATGCGTAAAATTGTGTCTTACAAAGAAACATATCACAATTATTTTCGAACTGTTCATTTATTCCTCACGTGTATGTCACCTTGTGTAAGGGAGTAAAGTGTAATATCTTAACTAAATCGTGGGAAATGATTATTGTTTCGTGATTTACCAATTCTAGCATACTGAATTGAACTTGATTCCATTTTTCTCATTAATATAGGGGATAGTCAGAAATCACGTAAGTCAAAATAGGTTTTACGTTTGCTGACATGTATCGATAAACTCTCATTCTCACGCGAAATGAGTCCACATCAACAAATGTCAGGAGTGAGTATTCGTAGACGGGCATAAAACTGTCAATTCTGAAGGTTAAATGGATTTAACCAGAAGGAAAATCAAAATCGATAACGGATTAAAGGCGCACAATTCACCGAAACTTGATAGTCGACTTAAGATTACGCTCAATAGTCCAGCGCTCAAAAAGGCTGGATGGCCCTTAGGTATAGTGCAATACTTTTACGCTGAATGCTGATATTCTCAAACAATAGTATGAAATTCATACAGAATTGCAATCGGTCTTAATCGTAATAAATATTGAGGAAATATTAATAATGTCCTCTATGCTAACTGTTTCTCTTGATGTAGAAGAAGAACTTGCTAAAAGTAAGCATGAATGAACCATTGCAAGCATATGTGAACAATTTGCAACGGATTTAAGTGAAAGTTATTTATCTTGGTAAAAAAACCTAACAACCACGTATCTGCTTTATTTTTGAGAAATATTACTCAAAAATACCGTCAAATTTTGTGACGTTTTACCTCAAGTGATCTGCTAGATTAGAAAACGTAGCCATATTTTAAGAACCAAGCACGGTGGATGAAAACATTTCGTTTCGTTGGTTGGTGCTTAGTTATGAAACATAGTTGCAGACCCTAAGGAAATCTAGGCATATATCAAGTGGATATGCCCATACGTAAGTGTGAATATTGCTGACGTGAGCGCCATGTTCCGAATTTCAGTAATGGTAGATCGCATTAAGCAGAAGTTTGTCGTGAAGGCGGTTTGTTCTGAAATGATTTGAATTTCGACCAGTAAGACTGAAACAGTTGAGAGCGCAGAGTTTCTTAGTCCACATCACCACAACTGACAGTCAGCGCAACAAAGGTGACTGCAAGTGACGTTTGTTTTGTCAGCCCCCGTATGCTAATGAACAATGGAAGCTGTGAGGGGAAGCCATGGCTCGATACCAGATGGTCTTTTCTCACAAACGAGCACCATCGGTTGGATCAAATGACATGCGAATAAAATGCTGAGTATTTCATTATCAAAAAGATTCTATTCACATTAAATCAATCGAAGTTGTTGACCGAATAACGATATTGGGCTCAGCGCAGTAGAACTATAAAACGTTGTAAAATGTGTAGAAATCTGAATCAATTACCACAAGATTAGGAGTGTCAAGTATGCGACTATTAGAATCGCTTCATCAGAAAACTAAAAATGAGTTATATAATATAAATGGGAATAAGTGTGCCACAATTTTACTAATATGGATAGAATACAACCGTGAAAAATCTGGGCTTCGGCTGGATTTAAACCAGGAACAAAAAAGTATGCACGAACGCGGTAAGCGTTCTACCAGCCGGGGCAGTAGTGCGCTTAAGGGATCCAGTCGGAACCCACAATTCCTCTCTGACTTTCAAGTCTGCTACCAATATAATCATAGGGGTTTCGACAAAGCGTGCCACGAGACGACTCGTAATCTTGAAACGTTGGTAATCAAACAATGGCAATGAAGTCAACAGCAAAGCTCTCACAACTAACCCAATCTACAGTACATCAGTATGATGGAGGCGAAAGCAAAAGCTACGGTCTATCATCAACTTGACTTTCAGTATCAATTTGAACATTTGCTTTTTATTGAAACAACTAGTTCGTCATATCGTTATTTACAGTTTGAATATTTTGTCCAACATTGTTAACCTGTTTGTTAGAATTCTTATATGCACTGATTTAATTCAACATTTACTAACTACTACGACCTCTGATAGCATCGTTTATAGTACATCAGCAAATCAGTAATACACCTTACGCATACATATCAAGCCCTTCATTGTGAGAACTATTCACGACTAGAAACAAAGCGAATGTATGCTGTTGAATACTAATGATGGAACTGACAAACGTGTTATGATAAACGTTCCGATGCATGTTTGTTAGTGGGGTTGTGGTAGACTAACTTCAAATATCCGAGGAATGTATACTGAATAAATTGAGTACGCCCTATTTATCAAGTCATACAAATATTTCAGCTTATAAACTGGGGGCACTGAACGTTGGCCGGTGTGAAGTTGTCGCTAGAATCTCCAAAAGCCTCTGCTTATGACAGCTGCCAGATTTCTACTACAGTTAAAGTGGGAGCAGGTTCATGACAAATAGAAAAATTGCTCGAAATTAAGCATTGCCTAGAATATAGAATAAAACTACTCTGCATAACAAGTTGATTAAAATTGACCATTCTGTCTGGTAATGTTTGCGTTGATTGCGTTATCGTAAATAAAATTAGGGACACTGGCGTATTCCGTTCATATTCAGTGTGGTGGCCTTGATTGAAATCATATATTTCCTAAATAGAAAGAAAGCTTGTGACCTAATTAGGCTATACATAGCCGAACTGCTACTAATGTATGTGTATTCATACGCTGATTGACAGCCTGAAATCACATCCAGTCGAAATGATCAACAGAATATAGTATTCAAAACATGGTTGAATTAATACTGATGATGTTGATTACAGTTTGCTGCTCTATGATTTGTGTTCAACATATCGCATTTTCAAAATGAAGCAAAATAGCAACCTGTTGCAGGATTTTCAACACGGCCTGCCATGTCAAGCGTTATTACATACGAGCCTCTGTTAAAATAGTTTCAAGTAGTTATATGAGTAGGAAGTCCGAATAGAATTAACGAAAACCAACCACTGTCAATAACATAATGAAGCAGCGAGCAGGATGGACAGAGATTTCTTATTACTGAGCCCTGGGTGTCTTCATGCAAACGGATGTTGCATCATAGTTATTACATAATCGTTAGCTCTGGAAATTATCATCAATAATACGGCATGTTAATAATTACTTACAAAATGTTCCTCATTTATTCACCGCTTAAAATCCCAGAACTTCAAGCCGCAGCATCTGCAAAAACCTCAGAGGGTGAGTTTGCAGAACAAGTCAATCTTTGTAACTTAACTGCCTGCAATATGACGTGATTGAGAATCAGTGTGACTTGATGAGATTAATGTAACCAACATGCCATTGGCAAATGGGGAATTGGTGGTCACATCTGTGAGCAGCAAAGCATATATACAATATAGCGTGAGTAATAATGGCAATCGTTGCCATTGGAAGTATTGGCATTTCATCGTTAATTAATTGGACTGATGTACATCAGTTTGTGCATGCAACTACATTTACCGGAAGTCAGTGTAGTGAAAATGTGTCCGAACTGTTGAAATTTATGATGAACTCACGTAGCGTAAAATAAGTGCTTAATTAATTTGATCAATAATGAAGTATCAGCCTTGGGGTCCACGTTAATTTGTATGCGTGTAAGCAAAAGTGGTTGTGTGGGCACTATTTAAATGAGTGTAAAAGAGTAATCTTCACCTGGTATAACCACCGTTAATTGGGTACAGTGGTTTCAGCTAAGTAGCTGCCACCTCTCACCGTGATGCCAAATTTACGTCAGCCAAGTGTCACTCGACCTCGAAATGACTTTTCCCTAAAATAGTAAAGCATGCCAACCCAAATCTTGGACCGTTAATCAGAAGTCTATGCAAAACAACTATTAAATCTGACTGAATAAATAAGTAACTCATGGTTACACGCGTCGCATCCGTCAACAGACCTACTCAGAACCAAGTGCAAGTGGTCGTTTCGTTGTAGTGAACATACTATGTTCGCAAATTTAGATGTTATTACGGGGTTTTTGTACTATAATATGATTGAGAAATATGTGAGATAAGGCTTTGATTATCATCTATTCATCAGCAACAATTCACACACCTAAACAACGTGTCTTCTCGACAAAGGGCAAAGTTACGTCGCCCTTTTGAACAGGTCAGTTCTCATACGCCACTAAAAATACGACGACATTTTGCATGAAGATAAACCCGGGGAAAACCAAATCTACACTTTGCTGACAAAGATGAAAACTAGAGCGAAGGGAAAGTTAATATAATCCCAAAAATCCTCCAGTTGTTACTTCACAATTAATAAGATACTGTAGTATTTTCGATACTCAGCTTGGGCACGTAACAGGTTTTCTGCAGTTGAGTTGAACCAATTCACAATAACGAGATCACTATCATTGTCGTTTCCCGACAAATGCTCTCGTTCAACATATGTCGGGTTTGTTTTGAACCCCTGTTTGGTTATACTAGACGACATGATGCCGATAACAGAAAAACAACGCCGTGGTGGCTTTGCAATAAGTACGTGTTTGAAGCACTTTAGTCACCGGGTTTTCTGCGATGCTGTCTGAATCGGAGTGGTTCATGATACCGCTAACATGAGGTTACTTATAGACCGGCACATACAAACTGTTGTCTCTCCACAACAGTTTGTGTGTCATGGACCTCGTTGGGACATATCAGTCAAACTTTTATCTAGATCTTGGCTGTCTGGCTGTATATCAACCCACATACGACCAGAGGTGCTCGCAACAATGCAACTCCCCCAGAGCATCGGTCGTCTCGCATCATACGGCGTATCACTTCTAATCCATCTCCACAACTTTTCAGACCTTACTCCATAATCACCTCCGCAAAACAACAGACTTGTCGATCTCACATGTGAAAGCCTAGTGCACCTCTCGTTGCTCACCACGAACGAATAATGTGCAATGTTAGTTATGAAGCCATATAAAGAACACACACACACAGATGCTGGTGAAATTGAGACGATTGTGAATGCATGAGACAGTGAGTTAGGAACTTGACCCTCACTCACATAGAGCAGCACGTCTACGTATATACTCCCACCAAGTGAAAACGAACACTTAAGGTGAGTATTCGAATCTACTGTGTCCAATGATTTTGCTGTTATAACAATCGAAGCGGCAATATTGAAACTCGCCGCCTTATTGCACGAAAAACTGTATGGACGGAAACGAACGACGGTCACTTCGTTAAACGGCAGAAGTGTGTGCGGGCGATTATCGGCGTCACAACGACTGTTTTATGCAGTCAAATATTCATCAAACCAGCGAAGCGTAGACTGTGATTTAACAGCTGACCATTCCGTTGTGTATGAATACTTCAAGACATCCAAACTTACTGTCGGGACTGTCTGGGAAAGTATGGTTTTTGTGAGCATGAGCTGATGTGCGCGTGTGTATTTTGCTTGGGACATACATCCATCACTAATGTTTGTTCACGGATAGACGTGAGTAGCGATTTATAATTGTAAATTTCACATTTGTCACGAACATTTCTCCTCTATTTACAGAGCCACTCTACGCAAGTAAGTGTCAGGTTTCCAGCTGATCAGACAAGTTTTATGCAGCTCATTTGAACGGCCATATACACAGTCTTGTTAAAGCCCGTTCAAACTTGGTTAATCGATTGGCTAACCCGATTGTTAACTAAGCCATGGGAATCTCATCATATTGCCATGGAGGATTTGAAGAATAAAATCAGTCGATATAAAATTTACAGCTTTCGGCCGATTTTATTAGGTCATATCGTGTACTGAATATTCCATGTTAGAGTTTGGATAGAATCAAATTTCAACAGACAATCGCACAAATTTGGAAATATGCCTTGTCAACCAAATATTTTTCGGATTGGTTTATACGTCTTGAGGTTGTGCCCGCAAGTCAACATGAGCAAAGTATGCGTAAACCCGACACAAACATCTTATTGATGTGCCAAAATTCGTGATGAGCTACTTAACTGATAATTTCGTCAGGAGCGCGTACACATTGTGCACACTTGAAAAAACTTGCGACTACTCAGTTTGCACGTTTAAATTTTTAGACGTTGTTGCATGTTTGTCCATTCTTGTCAACTTTCACTTTTGCTTGTTTGGAATAGGTCATATAAATACAGAGTGACATGCAGCTGTTCTTTTTAATCATTATGCGCATATATTTACATTTTCGGAATGTTGTACACATACCACCGACTTACATGCGTAGTTTGAGTCAGTTAACATTCCGCATATTCCAATACACTAAACACTAGCTGCAATTGGATTTTTCTTCTGTTTTCGACGCGCAATCGTAAATTAAAGCGGCAAGTGAGTAATGCTCGATTCTCCCGTCGGATTTTATGTGGGCATTGTCGCTGAAGTTCGAAAAGCCGTTCATATTGAAAAGAATTCTAGAGCAGACTATCAGTTTGATCTCTGAATATGTGATTGAGCGAGTTTTCAATTATTTCATGGCTAAACAAAGCATACTATTAGAATTATCGGTTACAAATATTATCCGAGTATTGTATATTATGATCAATTTGATGTTGTCGCTTTTCAAATCAAAGGAGGACTTGTGTGTATGTTGGTAGTTATGGTTTGGTAGTTGACTATCCAACTTAGTTTGAACGTCTTTGTGTGAACGGTCAGATCATACATTCTCAACAGAATACAAATTACTTCACCCCGAGTTATGCGTTGTTCTCAACAGACATACTCCACTGATGAAACAACAAACCTACTAAGGCTTTTAGTAGATCTTGACAGTCGTCCATTCTGAATCACTCAATGAAATGTAATGAATAGTAATATATCCACAATTCTTGCTTAATCGTTTAGCACCTAAATCACAACGGCGTGAGTCAATCAGTCATCTTCGAAAATTTAATTTTGTTTTATAAACCACTTTGTTAACCACAACATGAATTGTTTTAATTAAATAAATCGCATGCATGTCAAACAATATCAAATATTCCGTTTCATGTAGCATAGCAACAGTGCATTATTGTGACGAATTGTGTTGAAATTTTCCAATGATTGAATCTCCGCATTTCTTATGATCTTGAGGCTTTTGTGAACATTATTTTTCTGGTTATCTATACAATAGCTTTGGCTTATGCAAACGAAATCAACCAAACTCAAGCTTATTAAAGCAAGATTAATTCAAAATGCTATCAACGAATGTCAAATTAATGATAGAAAAATTTACTATTTCACTCCATATGGTTACAGACGATCCACGTACGGCGATGAGATTACATTGTCTACCTAACGCCACGTTTTGACAAGCGAGAATAAAATACATCATGCCTATAGCGTAAACCTGTTCGATTGAACAGGATTATTATGTGTTACGCTTGCTCTGTAAAGAATATGGCATTTGCACACAAAAGCACACTCCAGTTTGACAATATCGTATAAGCACTGCATTACGTAGAACACGGCAAGTACTATCATTCACGTCAACATCAACATGTCTAAACAGTAAGTTCGCAGGATTAACAGGGCTCGTTGATACTTGTCAAAGCGATTTCTCAAACGGGATTTTCGTGAAACATAATGTCTTGAACAGTTTCACTGAATGTGCGGTTGAGAAAAAGACAATACTTCACGTGAAAATTGTGAATGCGCGTGAAGTGTAATCGCAATGAGTGACAAAAACTACGGATCCAACCCAACTGAAAGACAAATAGAAATATAAAATGCATCAATCCAGAATCATTCCGTCACATGGCTGAAGGAACTGGGGTAGCATGTTTTGATATTAAATGAGAATATCGGCAGATAAAATCATAAAATAATGCAAACTATACGGACAATATATTTTCCACACGATTATGGGAAGCTTTCAACTCTCATTTGCGAGCTAAGTTTGTTTGCAGTTTACATTGTCACTAATGATTAGATTTGGTTGATGAGAAAGTGGCCTGTACATGAACACAGACACATTTGCCAAAAGTCACCAAACACATTCAAAAATCTCTCTGAGCATTGCATTTTACTAGCCGGCAAATGGAAAATATCATGACATCTCAACTACTCTGCGACCCCACAACGGCGACACAATAGTTGTCTCTTATTTTCCATACCCATTGCAGCATTAGTCGAGTGATGCTATTCTCTGAATAACATGATATTTCTACGTTGTATCCTAAATCGTCATGTGATCGATAATTAGTCTGCGTGGTCCACACTCAGCTACACAAACTCAATCCTATACGGGACTAAGCTACAGATCTCATCACGTTGTCTACCTAAACAACACGGCTATTTCGTTCACGTCTATTCACACTAATTTTTAATCTGTTCCAAACGCGTCGCATATTGCATGCCATCCAATCTACATACATAACGGTGTGTAATCTACATCGTCTGCTGAATCATCATCGATGGTATTAACATTCCTCTTTCATTAGATGTGATCTACAGACTCATTTTCATGCTGATCAATGGATGCCATCTGATCTTTTGCGTATTTCAGCAAAGCTAGCTGCAGCTAAAAAAATAGAAGGTGAGTTGTGCTCGAATAATATATCGCATGTTCACAGATCATCCGTGGTGTGATCTGATCGAGTTCCATGATTAATATCTAAATATAAACAACGAACGACAAAGGCAATCGACGGGTTGATCATTTTCGTGGCCAGCGACACTTTCGGCGCAAACATGAGTAACATTGATGTACGTGCTTAAAGGACGTGACTGGGTTTGATGCTATACAGACTGCATGTGATTTGTTAATCAGAGAATGAGAACACCAAAGAATTGACGGACGGAATGCAGGGATAAACTTGCCATATTTCACGGGCACGTGCTATGCAAGTTCACTTAGTATTACGATTTGCCTATACCGTCGGGCTATTTATAACTGCGGAGTACGGTTTGTTTCTCCAACATGTGGAATAGTATAAAGGGTAATATTCACGGTTGTGGGTATTATTTGGATATGAGTTCGTTGGTTGAGTCACCTGAGTTTGCAATTATGCGCATTGCTTATAAGGGGTTCGATGGCATATAGAACACGGTTTTCAAGTTAGAGATTACCTACCACAATACGGCTCGTACCGTTTCCGTAGAAAATACGACTGGTATGAATTCTGGGCCTGTTTGTGAGATGAATATTTATCGGACGTAGAGCGGCAAATTTCACGGTGTTCTTCCATGACTGACTCAACTCCCTGGAGGCCTCTTCGAAATGTTCACAGTGCACTAACTGTGATCAAGCCAGAAGACTACATTGAAACAACTGATAACAAACAGCTTCAGTAAGTCCTGGGAGTGTTCCAAATTTGGATGTGGACCAACGGGCTGCAAACCAGTTTCAAGATATTGAGAAAACCCTTTCGAGATGTTCCGTTTAACGCACATTCCGGCAGCAACCAGAGTAGCAAGACAAGTCTATGAACAACGCTTCTGTGACTGGATTGAATACAGAGGTCTGTACTGTAGAATTATTGGCACTCTGCTTGGAAGCTAGCAAATGGGCATGTTACATGGAGAATTCCATGTTCACCATCCCATATTTTTCGTGGTAGAGTAGAATCAACTCACAATAACGAGAGCGTCCTCATTGTTATTTTTTGCAAATACTTTTTTCAAACAGATATCGATTTTATCCTTCATAGCTCCTCGTTTTTCTTGCTGCATCATTCTCCACCGGTTTTGGTTTATTTCATTAAGCTCTAGTTGCTCGAGATATGAATAAATAATCCATGTTCTTTCGCGTTTATAAATGTGTCTCAATTTCTTATTATCCAACTTATCCCTCAAAACTCGACGCTGTTTTCTCTCTAGCTCCAATTTATGAAAGTAAGCCACAAACCTGTTTTTATTCTATAGCGTTTTATTCACCTCATTCAAAGTTTCAAATTTTCAGTTTTTTTGATGCTGTGTTTATTTTTTCTTTTTTTTCAACTTGGAAAGTTTCTTTTGCATGCAGCTTCCCCAACAGCAGCGATCTCAACAACTACTGCATCCGATTTTCACAGTTCACGCAGGCAGTCGTGACCTGTGAATTCAGCAAACCACGGATTTCACGGAACTCACTCGATTTGTTAAACATCATAGTGACTTTTACTTATTACGTTTTATTCAGCTAATGATGAGAAATATTCGTACGTACTGAGTTAGGTTTATGATAATTTTAATAAAGCAATGAAACGAAACCTAATTTTGTGTCAACACAAACTGTTCAACCATTTACGTTTCTGCAGGTCTGTTACAAATATTATTCACTTGGCAGTGGAACCGTCAATGAGATAGATGACACCCATCTATAGTGCACACAGAAGGCTAGATAGCTGAATCGAATTGGCTGAAGAACGTTCTACTTGACTTCCCGTCTCGTATGTGTCACTTTCTAAGTTTTTGGGCAAGTGGCAGATTTAGACCAACCTACGCGAAGTGAGGTTGTTATTTGTTTCGCAGCTCGCATGTGCTGTACTACTTCCGACCTGGACGACATCGTATCAACACTTCTAAATCTCTTTCTATGATACTGTTTGCATCATTCATGCGATTGCTTCATATGGTATAGACGACTGAGAACACTTTTGAATTGAAACTAACCAATTACAATTACCATGGTCCAAAAGGAATTAAAGATTTCATTAGAAAACCACAAATCAATGAAGTTAGCACTACTGCAACTAGGATATCAACGTTCAGTAAACTTTGTAGAGCCACTCCAGCTAGAAGTCAGACAGTAGTCAGAACGAGGTTGAGTTCCTATCTAAACCAGTGTGTATGGATCAGTCTTTCAATCTTCGTCAAATTTCAGACTAATGTTGTTCGTACCGTTGGTCGTCACTGACTTTTTTCCAGATTATAAAATTGTGTTGAGTCCCATCAATAATATCGAAATGACAGGCGATTTTTGACCGCAAGTTCGCATGTAACCCTTAGGTAACACTATGAACTATTTGGGCATTGCACCAGATTACTTACCAACTGTGTTAGATCGAATTGATATCAATGAGCTGTCAATGTAACAACAGCAATCTAGCAAGCTTGGTACCTCTATAGCTGAATTCTTGACAAGAAAATCTCTGTTAAGATGACGCCTGAAGTAACTGGATGATATTAATGTGCAAACTTGACGGATTAGAAATCAATCACTTGTGAGGGGTTATTTTATCGCAGTTGTTCCTTCAGTATATTTCTCACATGAAAAGCAAACATTTTAATCAGGAAAGGAAAACAGCCTAGCACTGCAAATTATCTAAGTAACAGGAACCAGAAATAGTTAAAATTATTTGAAGTGTGAATAATTAGTTTCCGCCGCAACGCTCTGTAACCATATAATAAACAACTTCATTTCCCAGCAAAGGTGTATCTAAAATTAACTTAAAAGTGTTGCATGCATAAACAAGTAGAGTTAATCTGAACAGGTTTGTTTCGGTGACAATCCATTCATTTGCCCTTGATGTGACCACAAATAGCGCTAAACTCGCCAAGTTAATTGTTGTACGAACTCCCGCATAGGTTAATTTAAACATAGGACAACGAACGCACGCACTCATTTGCATGACTGACAGATATCCAGACACACTGGGCTGCATAACAATATCATTCGCTCTCTTGACAACCCCCCTTAATGTAAACAAACCGTTCTAATACGCGCTTCTGGTCTCTGATTTGTTTGGCGTTGAGTTTGGCGTTGGTCCCGAATGCACGCACTTTACTATTTACAAATGAAGAGAAAATATTTCCTCGTATAAAGCAAAGCAATATCATAAACACCACATGCTACTCTCGCAGACTAACCAATCTGTCCTTTATGTTCCTCAACAGATATAGGCAGAGGCTGATTGGCAGGTAAGTTTCATACAAGTTCGTGTCCCGGAATCCACACGATTTTGCATAGTTCTGACAAACAGTCTTTCACACGCTTATTGAACTATAGTTGGAGCTACTAGTGGGAGTATTACGTCACTCTTGCAAACCTTTGTACATAACTTGTGTAGTTTCTGAAAAAATGAGCCGTTTATGGTGCACATGCAAACCATCGAGCATCGGTCGCGATAAGCTAGGCGCCTTCGATGCGCCACTGAAATTGAAATACACCTCTATTATTCCGTTCAACAAAGGGAAATGAGACGTCTTCTGCAAGGTCTTGAACACAGATGGTATCCTGACGTCTTGAAGGAAGGGGATAACACTGCGTACACTCTCGACGCAACTTAACAATCCAATGCATTTTTATACAGAACAAGATGCCAGGACTGTTTGCGGGTGTATTTTGTGCAGACCGTAGTGGGCTTTAAATTAAGCGTATGTGAGAACTAAAGGAGCATGAGAAGAGCGTCTGACATCCATTAGACAACCAAGTCACGGTAACAGATTCCGCAATCGCCGCTTACTCGGTAGACGCACATCCCCGAATTGATCTGAACAATGTCGGGGTTTGGAACTGCACAGAAGCGCTCATTTGCAGAGGCCATTGAAATTATGCAGGCCAAATCATCCGTAACCATAGTTGATGGAGCTGTACACTTCCGCACAAGGGGCAGAGCTTTGATTGATCAAAATGATTTGCATCGATAGCTGAACGAGATAACGAACTTAGCCCGTCTCGAGTAAAGTTTCCACCTCTGCTTTCCTCAAAAACAGCTGCCCCCATGATCAGCCTATCACACAGACACAGCTGACTTCATTTCTGTTTACTTTTCAAGTACTTTCAATTGGCTGTAATCAACAATTCAGATCTAGAGATTAATTCCGCCTATGTACACTCAGCTTATGAACTCACGTCCTGTTTGGCTAGTTGCTTACGTCTTATCTGCCCAAAATGATACCAAATTATTGATCAGTTAGTCTAATATCAATAGGCTTTTGTGTCAGGAGTGAAAGGTTATCAATAAATCAAACTACCGACTGCACTCATTTTGTTCTGAAATTGCACAACCTAGATATGTTTGTTCGACAGAAGCGTGCATCACATATTTCACTCGAATCTTTTGTGTGATAGACCAAGCATTCTCCTGATAATCTGGTAACACTAGGGAGAGTTTACAACGACCTACCAGTTTCACGAATCTTTTTAAAATTGGTAATAGTCTGTTCACTTTGGTCATCAGGCGTTTAACTTTAGAGAATTTTTCTAGCAATATGAACATTATCAAAGTTAGATGCTCACAGTTCCGAATGAGTTACTTCCATATCCTGGAATTAACCCTCTTCGCAGGTATAACTATGATATCTTAGACGTGTTCATAGAGAGCAACACGAGTTATTAGGTTAAGCATGAACAGTTGCGCGTCACAGCCTCAGATCAAATGGTTAGTTCTCAGTGATCGACCATTCGTAAGTGACTGAACAGCGTTGGACAATCGCAGCGTAACACTAAGCCAATTTCATAATGCACATCATACTTCGAACTATTTGACTTCACTCACTTTTGTTCATCATTATTCCCGGTCGCTATAGTGAAACGACCAACATATGATAGACATCCAGTTATAACCAATCCGGTTCTCGGTTGAACCTAAGCATGCAACGGGATAGACATCTGCCCAAATACATAACACAAATACATAACACGTTTTCACTGCTCAGTAGTAGCTTTAGTGGATTGCAGCGTGGGATGCTTTGGAAAACCTGCCTGACGGACATTCCCTTGGATCTTTCGGAGTATTCTGTGTGGAATGAGGGGATGGGTTATTGGCTGGGTGGTTAACTGCGTGCGAATGCAAAATGTCTGAGATATTTCTACATCGTCCCGGTGTATTATGTTCTCACCGCTGCACTGAGTCCAACTGAAGGTATGATTTTCACGGAAGCGTCACATTCAAATTAGCAGATCTGGCAAACTACAGTCGACATTTATATGATTAAGCATAGTTCACCCCGTATACTTTTCCAAGAAGGGAGAAGTTGTTTTTAGGTTCACCGTGTTTCATGCAATTCTTCAAAACCGATAAAGTCTAAGAAGTATCACATTGGAGAGGTATCCTGGATGACTCTTAATTTATAACGTCAGTGCCGAAGTGGTCACCAGCACCGCATGAAGTCGGCGTTTAGTAAGCAAATTTATGTACCACTCCCTTGCGCATCAAATCATATACTATCACGGAACGTCTAATTTCCGTTCCGCCTTTGGTTACTTTAAAGTGTTATTTGGACAACCTCGAAAGCATCTAACATCATTTAACGATATTGGTCCACTAATGTACCTTTTATCAAACACAATTCTGGTTGTCATACGCCTTGACATCTTGCTAAAGTTGGCAGGAGAAACGACGAGATTTTAGTTTTTACAGTAGTAGAATGCTTGTTCACTGTATCCACTTTCCAGCCATCTACAAATAACACAGTCCAAAATGACCTGGCATGAATGTGGGGATGGCATGCCCTACAATGCTGTTAGATTAAGTTCAAATGCGCCAATACTGCGCGACTGTGAACAGATGACCCTCTCCTCATGTCTCATGCCTTCTGACCCCGTATATCCTCACCCAGGGTGCCACTGTGTGCTGCGAGCATTATAGATTGCCTCTGACTCGTCATCTTCAAGACTGGCCATGCCTGTGTTAGATATGCAGTAGTCTCGCTAAAGTATTGTGAATTCAGAGTGCACCGGATGCAATGCGGACAGACACGGACAAAACGTACAGTTTGCGCGACCTATATATCGCTCGGTATATGCAGACGATGATGCAATGGAATTTTCTACTAGAACAAAAGCAGTCTGACGGTCGCGTTGTTTCCAAGTGGTCGTGTTCGTCGGTAGTTTTTTTGGACGGTTGAATCCTCTCTTCTCGTGTTCACCTCTCCTACTCTTCGAGACGAGGGAGTTTTTAATCAAAAGGCGTGACGCTCAGTAACACACATTCGTATACGGCGTAGTATTACGTTTATAGTGTAATGTCTTAACTTGCCAACGTGTCTCAAATGCAACGTATTGTTTGTTTGTCCGACCAGCAAAAATCAGGTATGGAGAAACGGATAAGTTTTCAGTTATCTCCCAGCAGCCAAGCTCAAAATGATCCGAAGAAATAGTTATCAGTTTTCACATGCGAACTGGAGAAACTGAACTCGCTTAAGGATTAGGCAAAACGTTTCTTAATATATTGAAGCGATCAATGTGTTTTAACTCGCTCGACTCCAATCTCGCTTAGTCTGAATCCGGCAGTCTGCACCTCGTATTGGCTTCGTCGTGACCTGCACACTGGTTATTTTTTAAAGTGTAATGAAAATCAAGTCCGCCGTGATATAATAGTCAAACTGCCCGGTGATTTGCACTGGCATCAACTGTCCTGCGTTTACGCGTGTTTGTATGAATTATCCCATCTGTTTATGTGTATTTCATATGATTATAATTCCAAGTATGATAAGGACATATCTGTTATGCGGTGCACCGTCAAATAACACTTAAGCAATAGAAGAGTAAAATAATGTCCGAAAGAGTCGCGCTAGACGAAAATTCTGTGTGTATTAATGTTTATGTTTTTTATTTCAGATAAATCGCCGGAGGCTTACAAACGGCAACGTAAGCCCAGCCTAGACAAGTGATTATATGTACTATTATATGCTTGTACTGAACACCGCTTTGTCATAGTTCGTTCACCTTGCTCTGTCGCCGTCAAAGCGTGCACAAACTGAACTACTTGAGCAGTATCATATTCACCATAGACTCATAATTTTGCAGTTTGCGAAGAGAAAAACGGTACGTGTTGTTGAAACTGAAGGTTCGTCAGAAATGAACCCATAATCACCACAGCGTTAAGCACGTTGGATTTAGCTTCAAAAATAATCGAGTACATATGTTAGCGAGATAGGAAAATATGCGCTAATGACAGCCTATGATTCTAATCGTCTTTTTATTCTGACACATGTAAACATAGTAATCGACTAGCTTGAGCCGAATTTTCCAGCAGATATTGAGTTGAATCCATTTTTGAAAATGCACTGGTATTAAAAAACCACCGAAACTAACCCAGCCTGTTTATATATAGACAGAACTGCTGCTATAATTCCATTACACCCACACTACTGTGCGAATCGGGCCTAATGTCACCCATGCAGAAAAGTCTATTTATAACGTGGCCCGAATCAGCATGAACCAGAGTTGCCAGTCGTGTAGCACCTCATAAACACAACCAAGCAGACATATGTCACACCTGCTAAACACTGAGCCGGAGAACCATGCTGGAAAATGGGCGGACCTTACGACAGACACTATAATGTCTGAATACTGTCGATGGTCCCATGTATAGATTATACTGTCTACTCAGCTGTATGATTTTCTACAGTATACATGGACTAAGAGCTTTGCAGCCTTCTGCCTTCTGAGCCATATTATCACTGCAGACATTTCTCCTGCTCACTGATATAGAATGCAAGGTTAGAGGGTGAAAGAATTAGCTGTAGTTGTTCCTCAAAGACCTTTGAAGAATACGTTTGGCAAAGACAGCTGTCGATCCCATTAGCGATTTCCATTTGAAGGACACGAATCATCAGAGCTAGATAACAGTTTATCAGGATTTGTAGGGGCGTTCAAGTTCAAGCTGATTTGTTTCAGTGCACTACAGACGAGTCATCAGAAACCTTTGAATTCATGAACAGTATGGCATCATCTGCTCTCTCCAGCCGGTTCAGGAAGACCGTAAATGTAAAGATGGAAAAAGTGGATCGTGGGAAGATGACATAGGGTCATTGGGGATGAAGGTAAATAAGGACGGGGGTGTGTGTCTTTTATAGCGTTTCACAGATGATAGGAAAACAGCAGTTCGACAAAAAAACAAAGGATGAACAGGTATACTAAAGCCAGTTGCATAAAATGGGTGTAGCGTCCTGTACAGTAAAAGCCCTTAGAAGAGAATCTTCAGAGATATGATTCAAATATTTGGATACGTCAACGTTAGTGAATGACAATCGTCTACCGTTAGGGTGAGCAAAACGAACAACCCTGTGAGAAATATAAGACATTTGGAGCAGCCCTCGAGGCTAGGGAAATTGAAATGTTGCTGACTGTTCGAAAAAATGGAGACAATACATCATCTTCAGGGCACAGACATTATTTCAGCGGAAAACGCGCACAGGAAGGCGTACAGTTATGAGCAACAGAAAGTCATCATGCACTTGCCGAAGTTTATTGAACTAAAAACAACATTAATTGGACATATCATTTGCCATATTATCATAGTATTAACCCGGAAATTTGGGAGCTTAATTATGAGTAAATAATGACCGCTTATTCGTAGTCACAAATATTTTGTGCTCACATTTATTACCTCCGAAACAAAGATGTTGTCTTCAGTAACCAAAGTGACGTATGAGGGATGCAGCTCCATAACACAACCAAAACCTTGAACTGGTCAAAATTAGATTGGAGGTTAAATCGGTAGTTACACTTGCATCGATCTTCATCCACTAACAATCTAACATGATGGAGAAATGTGCACCTAGAAACAATTGCAGCTGAACTGCACAGATTTACAGCACTGGGAATTGTACAAACTAAAGAGATCTTTTATAAATCGTTCACTTTTATCCAAACTGTGATGGCACCTGCAACAAACACCCTCATTTTTATTTGGTTCTTATGGTGAGACAAGTTCAATTTTTCAAAACACAGTGCTGTAAGATGGACTTTCGTTTCCACTCACAAGTTAATCGGCTGGCATTGTACAACCTACGTTTCCTTGCCACAAAAATCATCTGCTGTCGAGGTTCAGTTTTGTCTTGACCAGCTGATTCTAGTTAACTATCGCGACCATCTTCGATTTTAACCGTTCACGTTCAGCGTAAGTCAACTGGAACGCGCATCTCATTGGTTTACCGTGCCAAAGAAACCTGGTACGCAGGTAGCTGGGTTGAACGCTATTGATCTTGTACATTAACGATTCCTTTCCTGGCGCAAAACCCACCTGAGGAAAGGGTCCATCCAATATGCGTTTGAGATAGCAAGTACTACGACATAAACCTCCGTTTGAAACCGAACCACCTTAGACTACTATATCACAGGTTGGCGATCGGTGAAGCGGCTAAATGTAGCCAACACGACGTCTCTCGCGGCTTCTGTAGCAACTAAATAGATTATCATTTTGTGGTATCCAAAAGCAACTTTGCGCTACTCTTTACAAGTGTCAGCAGAACAGTAAACAATTTACTTTAAGCACTTACTGCGATCACCTCAATGACATAATAAAAATTCACCAAGGGGGAACAAACTCTCTGACCTTCCAACTGTTATGGTCAGCCTATCTTTGACACTTATTTGGTGTCAGCAGAACGTCGCTCTTGATAGACCTTCAGCACTTAGGCTTAGTTTATTGCGCAAACCGTCAAGTGTCGTAGAATCAGCAAACCACCAAAAAATGTCATACTCAATTACCTGCAATGGATGCTTAATATATTTCCCAAGTAAGTGCCGTCCGATTGGACCATTACTCTAGTGTCAGACATCCGTTCATGAGTCTCATTAAATGTAAGCAGTGGTAAATAAGTCTTTATTTCATATAAGGCTAGAGAGTAAACATCAATCACAAACCTGTAAACTCACTTTGGACTTGAGTTTTAACTTAATAAAAATGTCACGCAATGGGTGAGTACCAAATCAGGTGTAGGAGTCACTATTGTAATCAAAACATAAGTGAAAATTCCGCAGAATTGTTAAATAACGACGGTTTTAAAGCTGATCTGTAAAGAGATAATGGAGATTACTGCATTTTAGGTAGAGCAAATCGATAGTTGATCCACAGATTAAAAAACATACATTTTTGCCAAATCTACTATAGTACAAATAATCCAAGCGTCATAATTGGAATAGAATTAAAGTAAAAATAACAACTAGTCTGATACATAACCAAATTGAAGAAGTATTTTCACAACAAAAGCATTATTGTTTCCTTGTTCTTACCGGTGACCTTTTTATCCAGTGGTGATTAACATTCTTGAGATTCCGAATAAAAAACCTAATAATGCCACCAAGATGTCAGAAGATGCATTAAATTGAGTGTAACCAATCACAACTTGAAAGTAACCATTCATTACTTACACAAGCATGACCGTCTGTGAGTGGATTCGCTACTTTTGATTTACTAGAAGTGGCCACTATTTCGTCTACACTGGGAGAGAAATCAGTGATATATTGTTCATCCAACGGTGTCTGCGAATCCAGGTGTGAACCTCTCATCTCAGACAAGTTCAAAATTCCTGTTTCTAAGGCGTCTTTTTTTGATTCAAGCGAACTTTGACCCCATTGCTGAACACAGTCAATCCCCAGTCTTTTTAACTCATAAACCTGCACATATTCTTTTGCTTCAAATGTGCATCTTGTAGTTAGACAACATTAGGTTTTAACTTGCCTCGCTTCGACGGTGCGCATTTCGATCGGGGAGGGGATAACAAAGTTTGCGCATATGCGTCGCGGAATCAGCAGCTGAAAAACGTCTTTGGTAGATGAATTTTCATATATTCAACTACTATTACAACTGGTAACAATATTTATCAATACTTGCCAAAACCATTTACCAATATTTACCAAGTCAAGCATTTGTCTATCCGGTCAACATCTTACCCGGCGAAGTACTTAGATTTTATCTTCGAAAGATGTTTATGTTTTTCCTTGAGCTCTTTCCATTCCGAACTAAAAAAACACGTTCCGGATGTTGCTACAGCAAATGTGACAGTGTCCCCTAACTAGCAACTACACCTGGCAACTAAAGTAGACAATTCCGTATACAAGTAATAAATGACTTGTACCATATTATCACTTTTCAAATTTCATATCGGCAATTGCACAGAGAGTACGGAGGTCGGTAATTAGCCTACTTCTTCCAAAATGTCAGCTAAAGTGTGATGTAGCCACGCACCTATTGGTCAAAAATTCAGTTTTATTTCCGACTGGAGATGTACAAAGTACAAACAATAAAAATTTTGGTTAATTCATTAGATTTATTAACTTCAGGATTGTAATAACATTGTACATATATCTCAGTATGCAGGAGGTTGTCTTCTGTTTGGATTATACTAGATCGTTGTCGTATTACAGGTAAATGTGTCTCACCAAGCACTGGTTATAGATGCGTTGGCAAACTGATAAGTCAATGTTTGCCAGTCATTTGTGGCAACGACCTAGAATAGCCAAGTCGAAAAACTTCAACTAGTATTCGGAATACCAACGTCATTCCCTGTTTGTTGACAGGCGTAGTGTGACCTCCTTGATAAGCACAATGAAACGGTTCACATGATTTTGCAATGCACCTGGGTTTGCAACCATTTGGGGTTCCCCTCTATATTCTGATTGAAAAGAAGATCGTTGTCTTTTATGTCTTATTGGAAGACTCCATTTTCTCAACATATGCTTTCCAGAATTTTGTTTAGTAGTTAACTAACCCTATCTACACCCTCATCGAATCACCATGTGGAGAAATATTAAGAACTTGAAACTGATAGTGAACATGAGACTATTTCAAGCTGTCTCACGATCTTTCCTTACCACGTAAATAACTTTTCCACCCGTTTAGTGATATTCAAAGTTTTCTCTTGTTAGGCTTACTAGCCTGCTAACTTTGTAAAATCCTCTTTATCTCCCACTGTTTTTTAGCTTTTGGAAATCTGAATGTTAACATTTCATTAAAATTCGTTTCTACACTTGTGTTCTTTTTGCTGTGCAAGTTTTCATTTTGGTTGAATAAATCTTAACTCAAAGATTGTGTGGATTTTTTGCATCCTACATTTGACTTTGTTGGAAATAGACATTTGTGTTCACTAATCCAGCTAAAGTTCACTGGTTATACCGTCTGTATGGTGAAACTCTTAATGGTAGGCAGAGAAGTACCAAAACCGTGTATTCAGTGCACCGCTTAGAAAAGTCTAATTTTGTTTAACAGTTTACCTAGAATGTTCCCGTCAGTATTCAAGACGACACGGTATAGTGAAAAGGGTTTCCAAGCTATCTGATTAGAAGTGCGCATTTCATAGTTATCGAAATAGACAGTTATGTTCCACCAAATTCGTTGCAAACGTTTACACCACGGAAGCGTTAAACAAACCCCGTACACGTGTGTTTAAACTTTATAGCCCCCGTAGGTTATGCACGTTTAGTAGTACCAGTGCTACCAAGTCAACCATAAGGATCATGTTATTGTGTGTTAGTGCGTTCGTTGTTGTCGTTGGACTGGTTTGAGGAAGGCGACTCAGGATTATTGTCACCGACTCCAATGAAGTTACGAAATTTATCGCCGTAGGTGCTTATAAGCAACATCTGCATTTTCAGTAGATACATATTGCATTTCTTTCTCTTATCCGATTAATGGTGTAAAGAGTTTGTGGTCTGTATTGTTCTCAGAGTAATGCCCAGAAGTATTCAAGTAAACGTATGAGCCCGAAAATTACAGCCGAAGCCTGTTTATCTAACTGAGAATAGCTTTCCCCAGATGGTTGCAAAATTTATGAGACGGATGAAACTGACTTGAGAGAGCAGTTGCCTACTTGGTGGCGAAGTACTGCTCCAACTCCCATAGGGATGCATTGTACCCTAATATTAGTAGTTTGCGTGAATCGTGATGGACGAGAAATGAAGAGGCGCTCAACTTCTTACTTACATCAATGAACACCTGGCGTTTCTGTATTTACATGTAACAAGATAGGAAGCATGGTGAAAATGTGCGAAAAACGGCGGTATCGTTATAACATTCACGAAAATGAAGGAAACTTAGCATCAGTTCTAGACTCCGGTGCATCAAGAGTGGGTTACAGTCTACCGTCTAACATGCGCAGACCGTCATTGTCGAGTAGGTATCCGAGATAACGAACACAATCAACAAAGAATTCGTTTTTTGGCCCCTTCAGGTTTACTCCAAGTTGTTGTAGACGGTGATGCACCACGGCCAATCGGTGCAAATGTTTGGATGCAGTGGGCTAAATAAAAACGATTTCACTTACTTATGCGCAAGTGAACAGGATATCTTTCATCCAGTTGTCCACAGACTTTTAAGAAATTGCCGGAGCTGACTTGGTACCAAGTGGTAACCATGTGTACTGAAATAGACTCACGTGTGTAAACCCGAGATAATTCAATAGTTTGCACTTGAGAGTAAAGATGACCGAGTTCAGTTTTCATAAATATTTTGCCACCAACGAATATGGCGTACAAGTTCCCTATTCAGGGCAAGGAATATTTATCCGACAAAGAAAAACAGTTCACGGCTAGTTCATAATCGGCAACGATTCGCCTTGCTTCATCTGGTATATTTGGTATTCCCCATTCACACTGTTATACAGGAATAACTGTGCCTTCTTTTGGGGCCGAGTCAACCATTCCCTGACTTTTGGCGTTAATAAATATGATGAGATCTGTTATTTTAATAAACGAGGTCGGAAACTGACAATCAGTCCAGTTTTGGCCTAGAATCCATTTAGGTTGCCACGTTCATCAAACAGTTTTTACAGCATCTAAAATACTTGACATTCACTTAATCCAATCTCGCCCCAGTAGGCTAAGGCACTTATAAGTCACCAGGTACACCAGTAAAGTTAACTCTTCACCATCATTGATAAATGGATCATATTGCAAGCGGACAGTGAATGTTCCCAGTATAGGATTTGACTGTACACTGTATGTGATCACAGTCGATTGACGCACGGGAGGTATCGGGGAATTTTTCATAGATGCAGCACATGTTATCTATACCGACGCTCTAGTATCAATCTCCATACAAACGGGTTGTCGACTGATTTTCAATTTTGCATAATAGGGTGGAGGTCGATACAAACTATCACCTCAAACATTGATAAACACGGGGTGGCCAGCTGTTGCACCGTCGGTGAATTATACTGGTTCTACTGACATTTGGCAGGTTGTGGTCCGACATAAGCGAACCAAAATTCCAGACTGTACACACGCCTAACAAGCTGTCAGCTTATAGCGGCACTGTTTGGTGAAAGAGTGCTGACCTCCCAATCGATAGAACTTGGGTTATTTAATTGAGCTTCTCAGTAGTTTACCAGTTGGATTAGCAAAAACCGAAAGAGCACCCGTTTTTGTCTGATGAGAAAATTTAGTGAACTGGCTAGGAATCTTCTCCTACTGTCGAACAATCGCACACGCCTTCTTCTGAAGTAAAGTAGAATTATCTGCCGACTAACATTTTAGGTGTTTCCTCGCTCTAACTACCCGAAGTAAAACACTGCAAAGCCATGCCATCTTCGAGTTTGGTAGAATGAATCTTGTTTTAACGGCACTCATGTACAGTTTGTTGGATGCCTGCAGTTAGAGTTATTCACACTGAACTGGAGCTTGATGTAACTTCATGAAGCTGTATCTCGCAGTGTACGTATTCTGACGTACTTCCCAACCACACAGTCAGTGTGTTCGAAGCGTCAAAAATATTCCGTTTATCGTCAGTGCGTAATGCATAAAAATACCACTGGTACTCTCCATCCAGAAAATGTCGCAATAGTTTAATCTTGTTGGTCTCTCAGAAAACGTTATTTTGTTTTATCACAGGTAATATTTCCGAGCAATCCATAAATATCCGCTTATGACGATTTCAAAAAAATAGTGACTATATTCACATGCAGTACACCGAAGCTGTGCGGGTTAATGTAACAACAGATATTTTCGAGGATCACCAAACAAGACTTAGTGAAGGATAGCACGATACCGCAGCAGTAAACGCATAAGGCCCGCAGGCCGCATAATGACAAACAATGGGTGATAACACAATACGTCCGGAATTGTAGCGAATGAAATTCAGGGCAGGTAGATTGTCAGCATCAGTCACGTTTGATCAGAAACTAGCCAAATAAAACACTTTGTTTAGTATTACATATGTAACACTTCTCACGTCTCAAGTGGGTTTCTTGGCACAACTGACATTAGTGTTAATTGTATAATCTGCATTTCTTTTCCAGTACACTACAAATTGTGCTATACAGCACTATATGTCGTATAGTGAGGGGCTTTAAACTGGTGTGCATTACTATTTTTTACATACGTAGTTAGTTCGGTAGTCAGCAAATAAGATGAGTTCTCCTGGAGCGCATAAAACCTCTTCCTTCACAAGCCCCAGCAGAATATGTTTAGTGATTAGACCATTTGCCATCCATGATAGGGAATGAAGGCGGACAAAAGCAACAGATTATTACGCTAAGGTTGGGAACATTCCATATTTACCAGTGGGCCTGACGCCGGTGATTGAGTACACAGACCGGGTTGATGAAAGACCACGTGGAATCAGACATGGATTTGTACAAAGTTGGTGAAGGTCTGGGTAACTGACTTGGGATTTCCTTAAGGCTAGAAGGTTGATATTTGACTGACATCCGAGTGTGACAAGGCGTCGACGGCAAAATTGCTGGAGCCATCAACGAAGCGGATATCAGTAGCGAACTGAGCGATAAAATCCAGGTGTCATGTTTCTCTCAGGGAGTACCGGTGAAGAGAGGGCGGAAAGCAAAAAAGCGGTGTGTGATAAATAAAAACAAAAACATCGCGGCCCTCCAGACTGTGATGGTCTGAAACCCCAGAAATACACAAATGAAGTGATTGACTTAGCTTAATCCAGCAGCTAGTTTTGTCTCAGTAGTAGAAACAAGTGAGCGGAATAATTATGATATATACCTCTTAATAGTCCATGGAACTAATGCACTAGATAAAAGTGAAAACGATCAAGACCAGGACCGTAACGATTCTCATCAACGAGAAACCTCAGACATGAGAACTCGGACCCATCAAAAATGCATTTGGAAGAATTAACTTCAACGTTTACAGAGTAAAAACGTTCGAGTAAAGCGTACGATCGTTCATCATGAATAGGAATGGCTGGCGCGTGTACAATAATAACATCCTGGTAAACGGAAACGCTCTCAAGATTGGCGGTGATGGTTTAGAGTCAAATGTGCCAGAGACAGCCGGTAAACAAGCATTATACATTTGACACGCGTAATCGACGTGGGCGAGCGAATAACAAGACGCGAAGATAATATAGTGGAAGTGCAAGCAAGTGAGCGACGTGTTTAGTACGTTCGAGTGGGTGGGGTACTTGTCTGTATCCATAATCGTTCAAACAAGTGTTTAAACATGAACGAAAGTTGGAAACAAAAGGTGTAAAGATGGCAATCGTAACTCCAACATGGTTGGCTGTAAACAAATAGGGTTGCTACAATGCTGTTCATAACATGTTGAAATAAAGCAGACGATACTTTCAGATGGATTAACAGAAAATTATACCAAATCAATCTGAAAAGAGCATTGACGGTTGTCAAAGCACTGGAAGCCTCGTCAAGTGGAAGCTGTAGCAAAGCGTCTTTTAAATCAAGCTTTGAAAAAATATTCTGAGCCATAAAACGGGTGCAGTGTGTCCTCTGATTCAACGGTGGTACAACTCCTCTGTAAGAAGAAATTTGTTGAGCATGAGTCGGTCATCACCGCAAATTCGAAGCATTTTACTGTCACCTTTGGGCGGAGTCACAATGGATGTAGACAAAGTCGAAGATTGCAGAGGCGGTGATATCTTAACATCACATTTTTGACACTTAATGTTTCGAAATCTATAATTCAATACAGAATATCCTTTACCACCTGAATGACAGCTATTCAATCGTCGGGTTGCATGTGAATCAGGTACAGGTTGATTATTAATAACCGAATTTGGAATGTTGACTTATTTGGACCACTGCCCTTGTTGTTCATCTGGTCTCCTCATGTTGTTAATGTATAAAATCATCATTATCATTTTATACCTCAAATGTTCGTTTACTTTTCAACGGAGAGTTTTGTAAACAGAATGATGACATAATTGCGAATTCTGAGCTATACCCATTGTTCGCAGACATATTCGTGACCAAACTAAAAATTAATGAACTATGTCATATCGTTGATAACTGCTCTCTAGGTATTGCCGTTACACAGACAAAGTTTTGTGCTAATCGACCAAGACGATACCCAGACTCTATTGACAGACTTCAATCGCGCCCATCTCAACGGTGAGCTTGCTGTTAAAATAGAGGTGAACGAGAAAATGCAGTACATCGTAGAGTGGAGGGAACAGTTAGATGATTAATTCACTGCAGAAAAATCATGGACTAGACATTACTTGCATTTCCTCAGCTGCGTTTCGTCGAAGAATAAGTAGAAATCAATGTATCGACCAACAAGCAAAGAGAAAACTTTTATACGGAGAAGACCATACATGAAGAAGTTCAACACGCACTAGACATGCTGAGTTTGATGGCTATCCTCGACAATATTTGGATAAAAATATGTGTCCATTAACGGAGAATGAGAGCGTCCACTTGACGCATCAAAAACCTACTTTTCTTACTGCATCATGCAAGTTTCAATTTACCGGTGACATGTTTTTCCCCGAGCTTCGAATGAGCTGTGGCAAAAGTAATGTTGTAGACATAAGTCAGCCTGTCAATCTCTAACTGTCTTTTGTTGCTAAACAGATGGTTTTTCGAGATTTTCTCGTCGTCTGTATCAATACTCTTGTCTACTGTTGTCAGCGGTTGGTTGCGTCTGGCGATCCCAGGACGATTGTCGGAAGATATTCATCGACACCACTCAAAATGACTCAGCAACGGTTCTCAGTTAATTGGATCTGACCATCAAAATCAACCTGGCTAAGCTTTCCAGGTCATCTACAAGGTTCACGGAACGAGCTTCAGAGCTGTCAGCAATTTTTATCATCTAGGACTTTACGATTCATGTTTGAGAGTGAAAAGACAGTTCGCAAAATCCCGCCTCCTGCAGTGGCTAATTATTTCAGTGCCAACTGAAACCCGAGCAAGCATGAACTTCAAACCACGGGTTGCGTTCATAAGGACAGACACGCGTTATAATATTGAGGGCTCATCAACATTCCTATACCATTAGGCTACGAAGGCACTTGTTTAGACAGTTGATTTCATGTCTTTTATACTAGTTAACTTCGGCTAATCAAGTTTGAACGGGTTAAGGATTACACCTTCTATGTTCTATTTTGAGTTATCTAAGTGTCTTTTAAAGTACTGCTCCCTCCCTAACATTGAAGCAGTTTCCTTGCGAATGTCATCGCCAAACAGAATAATAAAAAAGCCTAACCCTAGTTGACCAGATAAGCCGACATCTACTGGAGGACGTATAAAATGTGCAAGGTTATAATTCTGACGTCTTTGTGGTCTTCGCTTGAAGATGAGTATGTGAGCTTTCCCGTCTCGCAACTATCTGTCATCAAGTCTGAACAGCCGACCTACTTACATACGGGTTGCTGTTTCGATCACTGGCTATACAAGATGCAAACAGACAGAGACATATCGTAATATTCGTTTACGTAAAACCAGTAAACTTGCAATATCAATATAACAATGCAATTTTAAAAGCATACTACGCGAAATTTAGTGTTACATGGAAAAATTTACATAATTACTGGTGATTCTAACCTTTAGTCCTATTACCAAAGAATACCCAATCAAAAGTATGTCACCAGTGTTTCAATCAGAATAATCTAAAAGGGGTGTTACAAACAACTTACAGTAACACACAAGAAGTGATTACTTCCGGGGCAACTGACAGTATGTTTTTACTAGGTCAGTAGCCCTTGGCAACGTGTCACTGAATCCATCCCACTATCAGTACATCCTAACCTCCAACTATTTACCTGCAGACGATTACATATATAGCGTCGAACAACTGTCTGCTATTTAGTTACACTCTATTTTTAATACCTGTTAAGTACATTTTACATATAAACCACTTGTTTGCAGCTCAAATCCCTAGAACCCTTCGTAATCGTGCGTCTCGCTCCTTGTATTCGCATGAACTATCCCTGACAATCTCTCATTCAGCGCATTGGACGATCCCAGTTTGCTAGAATTTCTGTCATTCAAGAACAACCTGCTTCCAACATACAGCGGACTTAATGTGGTGGAAGCCATTGTTATGTACCACTGTTGATTAATTTCTTGATTCCATTGCATAATTGATAAGCCATGGGTGATTTTTACCGTCCTGCTAAAATACTTTTGGCTGCATATCTCCGGAACTATTTTTTCTGTTTAATCTCTTCGTTTTTGTGGGTGAGTGATTTTCCCAACACGACTGGTTTTGAGCCAGACCCTGCTGCTCTGGAAGTGCAGCTTATGTTAGACCTCCAAATTTCGGTAATCGTGATCCTGGGCTTTGGTTTGCTCTAGTCGTAGCCACCATCGATTCTCGACGCATCCGCTTACAAAAATCCATGTACAATTTAGTAGTTACCAACTTCCTTGAGCAGGTTGTCACCGAAGTCGCCGACCTTATTTACATAAGCTCTAGTGCTAACCAGTATGATACTTTAAAGTCCACGATCACTCCACAGACCGCAGCAACAGATGAACAGAACCTACGGCAACCTCTTGTAGGAGTAGAGTTAGGAGGCAGGACCATCTCACAACTCCTCTGCTTCATGACAGCTACAAAGCAAGCATGCGGTTAAAGAACCAATCATGCGTGATCTGTGACAAAATTCTGCAGGGTGATGTCCGGGAAATATTTGCGATTTTTGATAAAAATACATTGCTTCATAAAGGCGCGGAGCTGGTGGATAAGGTATACGAGAATCATCAAACAGGTACGGTTTCCCAAGTACATCTGCTAGGGGCGTCTCCAAGCCATAGTTGCAAACGAAGTTGGACTAACTCAACCGGTAGTTTTCCGATATGACTGTGCAGTCCTCAGCAATCACTAGACGACTGACAACACAGTCGAGGGGTTGTACTTATCGCCCCCGATCCTGAAGCAGTTCACAAAAATGGCTGGTCGAATGAAACGTATGTTACCATTATCGTCGATTTGGCCCTGGGGTAGTTCGTTGTACCCGGTCATGTAGCTTTGTTCGATATAATTTCCATCCGGGAAACGCCCTGGTCAGGTAGTAGTGACGAAAATTTCGGGTGGGTTCTGAAACTGTAGCCTATTATATGACACGCATCGTGGCAACTTTTAGTAGGATGTATACCTTCAGTGGTGCTAACGTTGAACTGAGGGTGAATGATTCATTTGGTTCCCCTCAATTTAAAATGTTCCGATATTTCAACAGTGAAAAGAATTTTGGACGGGACTACCTATCAATTTTCACAGTTTTATCCCCTTAATGCAAAAAACGTAGAGAAGATGCTGAGGGCCAAACCTCATTTGCTTGCTGAAACGTCCCGGGAAAACTGCTACACATATACAACTACAGTATGAAAATGATTGGTAATACGACTTGACGACACAATTCCTTGTGCTGATAAGAAACATTTGTTCAGCTCACTTTTATTCAGAGGAGACAGTTAGTGAAGAGGAAAAGGTAACCGTTTTATCCGTTGCTTATTCAACCCAACCGTGCGGAAATGTTGAAGAGTCAGTTTTCCTTCAGACCCACCATGACAATTAGACATGAAGACCAGTCAGTGTATCAATGTGTTAACATAACAAACTGTATTGTTTTAACGCCTGCATAAGCGGATTAAAAACATCGCTCAATATAAATCGGAACGAAGATAACACATTTATTTATAAACAACATGATAGAAATGTTAAGTCATTGTGGGTCTCATGCACAGTTTTAGTCAATCAACAAAATGGCAGCCAGAAAATAAAGCTTGGTGGTGTGCACCCTAAACCATCCTGTTCCACAGAAAAGTATGTGCCGATTTATGTCGTAAGCATTTGAATTACATCTTCACGCATATGACAAATTTTCCTTCCTTAATATTGAATTTTAAATGTTTCCTCTCCGATGGTGAACACACCATTACCACAAACACTAGTCGTAAAAATGGTTCAGCTGGTCATGCGAATTTTCTTGAATTGCGAAATGAGCGGGTAAATCCCGAAAATTTGAAAGTGATCTAGAGTATATGTGAGATTTTTTTAAACTCAGAATGTTAATACTCAGCAGTTTAACAATTATCTTCTACCGTTTGTTAACAAATACTTTGGAATCTTACACTGTTTAAGCTGTCATACTCTCTTGAGTTGTGGTTGCGTTTTTTTTAAATATCGTTCTGTGCGATATTTATGCATTCAGTTAACACTGAACCGATAGCTTGTACTCAGTTGCAGTTTTAAAATGTATATGGCTCTGAACAACAAAGTCGTAGCACTGGCTACCATTATGCAGGGGGAGCAGAATATACTAAAACTTTAGACCAGCAGTGAGTATGTTAAATGGATTGGGAATAACACAAAGTTACGAGCAAGCTGTAATACTCTACGTTTCAACCACCTCGGGTGGCCTTACTCAGGAGTGTTTTAATCGAATGTTGTGTTATTTTCAATCCATTTATCAGTAACATGTTAAACACAACGCCCAAACTGTTTGACTTTATTCGTACTAAATTTGATGCGTATATCCTAAAGCAGTGAGTATAGTCAGGTATATGTTTCAGTGGTGCAACTTTTCCTGATGACCTGCACGCTACTCGCAGTATTCCCCAGTAGTGATTTGATGTTACTTCGTACGACGTGTTAACTATATTTCAGCGAAACGATTGAATTGCGTGTTTTGGTCAATCTGACAGGCTATGAGCTCGTACAAGTTGTTTTATGTAAAAAGTGCTTGCTCACCGTTATAGTGTGGTATCGATAAATTCAATGCGCAAATTCTATTGATAATCGTGTGACCTCTTTAACACATAACATTGTGAGTAATTGAAACGGTCGATTCGATTATTACAGAAATTCACGTTTATGGTTTAACCAGTTTGATAATTAAATACATTTTCATATATGACTAGAATTCTGGTCAAACCTTCTAGTATTAAAACACATGACAGTCTCTTAAAGTCTAATCCGCAACTAGTAAAACCTACTTAATATTGGCTTAATCTAATCTTAGGCTTTAGGATATTACAAGAAAGAGAAGTTATCAAGGTCAGAAGTCAAGTTAGTTCACTGTAAATGATATTTCATCTTGAACAGAAGAACTGAAATAAAAAGATTGGTTCTTACACTTTCAAAACAATTTAGTTTGTGTACGAATATAATGAACTATTTATAAAAGTGAACGCTTCCAGTGGTGAGCGACGAATCAGTAACACCAAGAAATGCACAGTGTTAATAAATAGGACCATTACGTCCCTTTCTGGAACAGCAATGTAATTGCATAAGATGACCTAACATGCAATGCGGTTTGTCCTTGGGAAAACAGCACCCTGTCATCCCACAATATTACAACCAAATGCCCATTCTTTAATCGAACGACAGCAGGTCGGAACGCATAATGTTGTGTTGTTGCCGTTATATGCTTCCACGAGATATTTTGGTCCAATTTCGCGTAATTTGTGCTTTGTATAAAACAAATGTTTCACAATTGTTACTATCGTCCAACTAAGACGAGCTGTCACATCTAAAATTGTAGGTTGTCTGCCTATCACCATTCAAAGTGATTCTGTTTTGTACGCATTTCGTTTTTTTCAATGTAGGCACTTACAACCTACTGCAGCTGTGGGATCAGTTGAAGTATGACCAAAGTGTTGACCAGTAAACGTCACTATTTAACATTGTGGACCTGTCTATTTTCTGCAGCAGATACAAGGAATACTATAACTGCTTGAAAATCTCCCTAGTAAGATGTGACTGACACAAGCATTGTATTCGCATGCACTGAGGTGTGAAAGCGCATATTATACTTTATTTGAATTGAAGATAAAGAGTTACTTGAGGCATATCCAAAACATAACCTTAATGAAGTGACCATGATTATTGAATTTGGCATTCAGAAAAGTAAACCACTAAGCGTTACGTATCGTGCACAAGTTGCCAACTGCTCCCTTCGTAACCATCTTGCTAAATTTAGCAAAAACTTCGAGACATTCCGATTGATAGAGTTCAGCAATCGACTCTTGAACAAAACTGGGAAGTCTAACTGACGACATACTTGGTCCACGAAAAATTCTGAATCTGTCCAAACAAGTTAATCTGAACATAGGCGATTGCTAAACTTATAGACTATTCTGTGCTTTGTGTGGAAATACAGTACACACATCGGTTTTTCTGTGTACTTTAGACCCAAATGTACCTGTCTAATAAAATTACCTTAGTTCATTGTATGATCATTCAGAGCACATAATAGCTATGTAGTATGGTGGACACGCAGACATTCCGCCACGCCTTGTTACATATACATAGGCGTTTGAATGACTAGCCTAAAATTAGTCATGCATGGAGGAGGCAGAAAACGCACACGCTGATTTCAACAGCCTCAATAGAACACGAGCCTGCTAATGTGAGTAGTGCGCTTCCAAGTACATACAGAAAACTGAATTGGGCTTCGGACGCCAGTTGTCGTATATGTATTGATACCCCTGTCCACATATTGGCGGATCGTGAAATGTGAGATGAAACGGTTCACGCCTACTGCACTGCCATTGTTTGCAATCAGTATTCTCTTGAATGGCTATATATTATCTTAATTTCACTAACATACCCGAAAATTGTGGAATTATTCCGGTATACGGGCAAGGTAGTCCTGGGCACATTTTTCTGCCTTCGTCCTGATGTTTGATCTTGACAGGTTCTTATCCTTCGTAGTTATTCTGTGAGCTCGTTCGAATTAACGTTGCAAATATATGAATGAGCTGAAAATGCGGTATGTGGCTGAATATCAGATTCTGAAGTGCGCCAAGAAGAAAATGGATGATACTCATGATAAATTATACTATAAAGAAATACCCCCAAACAGGGCAAATCCCCATTGTTCTATGAAATGCCATTGAGCGAATTAGTTTCATCCTCTCGAAAATGTGTTACCCAGTCAGATTCTTACGTGATTCACAGCACATAGGCGTGCCCCCTATGGTGTAACCACTCAACGTCACAAAGCGCTCATAAAGACAACACGGATACCGAAGACCGTAACCTCACTATTGATGCCAGCTTCGACAAAGCTCGGGCAATCTGATCATTACTCATAAGCAAAAACGGTCGAGCTTTCACATTTGGTGATTTGGTCGTGCCTAAAGTGATATTACTGGTGCAGCTGCTTCATGAAAGCGTGGCCAGAGTTCTAGTCTCGGCAGTGGCAAGGATATGCATCACTGGCGAGCTGTTCTATTGCGAACGAACTCGAGTGAGGTGTTTTTTTTCGAAAGAGGCTGGTTGAAAATATACCTGAGTGAGAACTCTACGATCAAATGTAAATTATGTTCAACTTGAAATTCCGGGTTTAACAAAACGTTTGCATTTGAAGAGAACTGCGCACAGTGTGGTGAGAATACACTCAGTTGTTTCTAGCCATACACTTTGATAAGGACTAGCTTCAAAAAGGCCTGAAAATAAGCAAAACAGACCCACACACAAACGGATTAGAACACTAAGAGACAAACTTCAAACAGTCCTATGGTCAGTGATTCGGTGTTTGTGATGTTGCATCTTTCTGTGTGACCGACATTGGTGTCATTCAAACAAAACACTCATATACCATACTCTAACTGAGGGGTCTCCTTACGCCTGGATCCATCAACACTGCTCTTATTGAAAATGCTTCAACTACCAACCCTAACATTTGCTGCGGTAACATTAATGAGTAACTTTCTACTTATTCATAGCTGAAATTCCAGGATACGACTTTTAGTTTAGCAAATATGTCAGGTAGAAAAACTATTATTTCCTGAGTTGAACATATTTAAACGATAGAATTTACTTAAATCGTTCTACTCCAAAGCTTGAGTACGTTTCTTTCGCTATCTAGCGTTCGACTTTAATGAGTATGCCATTACATATTTATCGGTACACAAGCTGTAAAATTAAGAAATTACGAAGAACTGACCTACGCTTAGTTTGTCCACGGTACGATCTGGGCATGAGATGACGTTGAAATTCTGACTGTTGGATTTGATGCAGCTAGATTGGAACGCCTGCTGTCTTTTGGTTGGTTATTGCTGCATGTTTGTTTCACTTGCGAGAGAGCGATTCCAGATTTGTTCCCATTTGTCCCTGCTGTGGGCAGTAAACAGTCATAATAAATGTTATACCGCGACTGCAAATAAAATATCCTTCTTCATTTTTATAACCATGATTGCTAATCTATTAAAACCTCCTTTCCTGGTAATGTTTGACAAGTTATCATTTTCATATGCAATCGATTGTTTTAATGAGCTAGTTTCCCGTTGACTAGGGGATGATTTGCGGACTCATTTTTCGATGCCCTATTTTGAATGCCTATTTGTCTGAATAATATATGTATCTAAATAATTCACATTCACGATGAGAAAGCACTTTTATTGTGATTTTGTCAGACAATACCTTAAAAATGGCAATCCTTTCGACTACTTTTCTGGGGTTTTGGACTTGGACGATAGTCCCTTCATCCAGATTGTCTGATTAAGCCATATTGGAACCGTCGACTACGCGCTACCGCATGAATTGTTTTAAATCGTCCGGTGCGACCTAACGGTGACAATATGAGGAATAACTGCTTCACGAAGATCATAAGCACTTCGACAATTAGATAGTTTCCAGTTGTCAACTTTCAGTGTTTATGAGCTCCTAGTGACCCATCATTTGAGTTACCTTTAACTCAGTTACCACAATGTCAGCCAATTTACAGTCAATGGAAATACAGAACCGTACATTAATTGTTGGAGAGTAGGTCGCAGATAAATATCCAAAGCAAATACTTTTGAATGACTGGTGAACATACAGTATGTACAAATCACAATAACGTAATTAAAATCACACCGCGCCACTGATGAGCTACAAGAGCGTTGCGATTATGATATTTTGATGTCTACGTCGATAGTCATCAGTTGATGATTATCATCATAATTATGTAAACAACTGGTTTACGTTTGAATACTGGTCACTTACAGGGTTTCATGAACAGTTTTGATTGAATGACTCAGCAGTGGCCAGTTGGAATCAAATTGGATGGAGATATCTTAAGGCCACCCTAGTTGTTTAAACTGACAATTGTTCAACTCGCTGTCACCATAAATAATCTTACCTACCGGGTAATATGGAGTGACATTACGCAAAATAGTTCAGAATTGCAATTTGACGGTCAGGCCCATCAATGACCAATCAGTTACGACCTTCATACAATGACGTAGCGGCAGCGTTCATCACAAACTAGAACAACTTTAGCAGTGTATACACTAGACGAATAAATATTTCTTCCGGAAAATTTTTTAGCTACTATCAGACAAGAGGGAAAATACGTTTGTTTGTAACAATCGTCAGTTTCACAAAGATTGTAAAAGTAAAAGTTCATAATGTGATCAGAATAAAACCAAAACTAAGTGTTATAAGGAAGAAGGATGACAATTAATTTATGGGTAGATTTGAATTTCAATTCTGATTACCGTTGTTTCCGTGGACACAATGCCTATATCCAAGGCTCTGAAGAAAATGTCCTTGGAAAACGTCCCAAAGTGAGGTCATCCTTGCAAATGTCTTGTATAATTAGCGAAGCTCATAACGTGACACTGGTGAGAGGGCTGAACAAATAAACCCCTTGTCTGGGAGACTAATCAATGATACGGGGTTTATTTTTTCCGTGCTGCAGAACCTTAATCTGATGCCACGCTCCAGCAATAGGATGTGAGAGAATACTGCAGCGAGCTGACTAACTCTCTTTAACGAGCCCAACACAGCCACAATTCCAACGCGGTACTTGTTCGTGTGATCAGTGCAAACCTCAAAGTCCATGTGACTAGTGTTGCGATAGCTGTAAATCACACTTACATCCACGATAATCACGTGAATGTTATCCGGTTATTTTCATCTCGGCTGCAATCAGGTCGATATCAAACGTTTGCAACCGAATTATTTATATATTCTCTAACTGCACGTGGTATGCAAGTTAAAACTTGAATTATCTGAAACAAGAGAGAGGAGTTTCGGAGAAATGTCAAGAACAACAGATGTAGCCATTAGTGAGCATAACAGTAAATACAAAACAACCACCAGCTCAATATGAATAAACCAAAACGCGATAAGCAAATGCAGTTTGAATTTTAAAAATAGTACGGTCAAATTTTGCCGGATTAATAAAATCAACGCACAGATTTCAAAGAAAATCAATTTTCTGTTAAAAAACGCACAATGAATGTACAAGTGGCGACCAACTTCACGCAATTATTCAGAGATATGTCCAGTTTACGTTAATTTACTTAGGGCAGAATTTGTTAATCCTTGAAGTGAAAACAATGCATAAAAACATAGAACGGATTAAGCTTCATTGTGTCAAATATCCAAGTAGAAAATAAATATAGGAAAATCTGACCGCGTCAGGGTTGGCTGGGGCTGCTTGAGCGGTACTCGCCATAATCAGTAGGTGTTACTTTGTGTAAATAACTCGTATACGTCATGTCGACCAGGCATCATTCCAACAGCCGCAACTGGTTTTGACAAGTCAATACCAATTGATGAATATCCCCTCCTGTTTCCTAAAAAATACCAGAGGAACATTTTACCGAGTGTAACTGAAAAAGGCTGTTTTCCAGAACGACGACATTAATAACGAAGGATATCTCAACAGTGTTGATTGCATGACGTATGTGTTCACGCGTATTCGACGATTGACGGGGATTCCGAAGTATAGTTATTACGTGGAATTCATGTTGCATTGAGATTCTGGAAACCAAAAGCTTTTGTAGAAAGTGAAAACAGCGTATCTGACAGCAAATCCAAACTCTCACCAGAATTGTGTTGAACAAAGCAGACCAGATTTTAACTTTAAATTAAATCTTATTCTCATTGAACTAATGAAAATATGTTACGTCGGTTGCGTCCGAATGACGCCTAATATCTCTACCCAGGATTTAGTTCTGGCAACATCAAAGCACTAACGTGGCGACCTTTTTACTACAGCTTCCATAGAGACTTTTCCTTATTCCAGCCAAATCCACAGCATCCAAAGTAGTATTATATTACTAATAGGTTTAAATTGAACGTCTAGATAAATTGGTCCTCTGCACTAATCTGCGCGTACAGGTAGTCAAAATATATTGCCCTTAAACTGTTCGTGGGGGCATACTAGCTAGAATCCCCTTGAAGGAAGGAACAACACATGGCCAACTTCTGGTACCCTTCCTTCTGATCTCCTCCAAGTGAGGATTGCTGTAAACTGGATGAACCGTTAACATTTTCATGGCAGTTGGAAAGCTCAGAGAAATTACAGATAAAACACTAAAATGTAGCATGTAGTAAACATTTATTGTACACTGTACCTTCACCGTTGGAGTCATCCTAAAAGAAGTTTAGCGGTAGATAACCCGGAAGAAACTTATCAAATGCAAAATGAACAGGTCGGACTATAAGCTTCTGACGCTTTAGGCAAGTTAGAGAATATATTTTATATACCTCGACTTTCGAATGCTTTTCGCTTGTGGCTTGAAATTGTGTATGCTATAACTTTTTGCTGTATACATTTGAAGACATAAAGCGAACGTCACTCTAACACAGAGTGTATACGGTACATCTTCGTCGGCTCTGTGAAACAGTGTTACTACCGATTTGAAAGTAGTACGGTTAGTTGCCACAAAAATCGTGCTCATTTGTATACTATTTCCTGGTTTCCAGTTAATGGACACTAGATACTAATAGTTCTTTCTTTAATTCTTTCCACAATTTAGTGAGAAATCACATTAAGTAGAATGAATCTAACAGTTTAAAGATAACATGATTAGAAAATTGGCGAAATAAAACCCGTTACGCAATGATCACCCGTAAATTATTCTAAACTGCGGCGGGCTGAGCATTCAAAAATAAATCTGTAAACAATGTTACATGTTTGGTTGCGTGAATGACATCGTTTGAATGTCATTCTTTGTCAAGAAGATACAGTGTCGGTTACTTGACAGGCCAAACGTATACAGCATCTTTTTCAAACTATCTATCTTCATAAACTGTAAAATTTCAATCATTTATTCGCGCAGACTTTGGTACTCCAGTTGAAAATCAACCGCAATCAACCGCAGATGTTGCCTTTCCGTTGACTTTCCAGTCAGCCCCTTTGAAAAAGAAGTACTAGACTCGAGTTTTGCTCTCATTAGAGCCCGTCAGTAGTGCATGTCTTTGTAACGCTCTAATGAGAGCGAAACTTAAGTATAGTGCTTCTTTTCGAAAGGGGTCGACTAGAAATTCTATGGGAAAGCGACGGCTGCGATCAATGTTTGGTGATGTTTGACTTGAAATTAACCAAATCCCTGACTACTCATCAGTTACTCTCGATGTGTCAACCCAGTAGTCTGTGTACTAATTAGCGTAGGCGGATTGATTTGGCTTTCGTTGTTCCTGCCGTATTGTATTACGGCAGCATTTCCGTTTTTTGCTTTATGTCGTATTTAAGAATGTATGGACCGCTTTGCACATTGACAAGTTAAAATGACACCTAGTAATAAGATAAGTGATGATAAATCTACAGAATTTATTGAAGCATCTCACAAGAATTTTCGTCACAAAACTCGCCGTCACTCTATATGTTAGTGAACCGTAGTATATCAAAAAATTGTTGGGGATCAAAATAATGTCCGTTTTCAACTGTTGTCATTTTGATGCATATTTGGGAAGAACTTACAGAGTTTGAAAAATATTGCATATAGGCATAAACCAGAATGAATCTGTTACACCATTGAGCAAATATGCAGTGCTATAGCGAAACAATAAGAAGCCAGGTCCGGAAAGCGATTCTTGGTGAGGAACTGAAGATGCAGATGGAGACATAGGCAAGTATTTGCATAAAAGTGTCCGATTTAGAAAACTCAACGTTTTTGTCGACTGTTAGCAAGTGATAAAAAACGCAATGCCTGGAGGTTGGAAACGACAAACGAACTGAACTACAAAGTCACCCACAACAGACATACATTTGCCAGTTAGGATCACTCACACAAACACATATCTGTCATTACAGAAATAATACCACTAATCAAAGAAGGTTCTCGCGGTTCGAATGAAATACTTTGTAAGCTAGCAAAAATCATGTTCAACTGAAAACACTAGAAAAGGTGAACATGTATGAGAAATGCAATGATATGTCACATGAGCTAATACACGCAGACTCAAAAGGAATGTCACTTCTTGTTGGATAACGAAAATTGATAGTAAGAAACAAGAAATTGTTGAGTGTAGCTCAGTTCATTGATAAGGCCAACGAATATTAAGCAGCTCGCAAAAAAGCTCAAGTCCATATCACACAACCTTACAAAGGATCAGCGAAGTCCCATGCACGAACATCATCTCAGAAAACAAGGGAAGCTATCAACACGTTATGTGTGTTCTTAGCAGCGAAACGAGATGATGGGCATCTGGAGGTTCGTACTACACGTGTGAACCAATGTGAACCTAAGCGAGAGAAGGTAGCCAACGAATCTTACATCAAAATCTTATTGTCAGCACTGGGACAAACCATGTATAATTTCGGAATTACCTTGGGACATGACATGTGGGTTGTGTGAAGATATTAAACAAGGAACGCCAAGAAACTGGACGCAGATATCGGACATAATCTTCTGGCTTTATCTAATGTCAAATGCTGACGATCGCTGAGCAGCAAATCGCAATGCTCAGTGATGCTGGCATGCACATAAATTTATTTCGACAATATGCACATCAGTCAAGTTGCACACTTTCACAACCGCACAACAGCCTTTACGGTGTCCCTGGTACGTGTTTAAAAGCCGCAGAAAATCGCCATCCAAATGCAAACTATTGGGCAAGAATGAAAAGCGATGAATGAGCAAAGCAGTTGAGTGTGTCGCGAACGACACAATTGATGGACTTGACCGCACCTGTGGTCATATCTCAATGAAACATATCAGTCCCGTTTCATATGTTCGGTAAAACATAAATATATTGTCGCGTGCCGGTTTCCAATGAGTGTTTAAAAGTGTCAGATTGATTATCCGATATCCTTCCTCTGCTTGGTCAAACTGTCAGTTCTGACATATGTGCTCATATCCCTCATGTATGCCTACTCCAATGAACAATTTGCGAAGTGCACAACGTTCAAATTCGGCATTGAAAGATAGTTTACTAGATACTTTAGGCCACATCTAATAGGACCTTATTTTCGCTAGTATGTAATACTTGTGCACATTCAGAACTCGTTAGTCAGCATACACCACTTGCCAAGCCTCTCCATTTCTTGGCATACCGTTTCTTTTGCTGGTTTGAATTCAGCAGAAACCCAGATATCTCACTACTGAGTTTTCTTGAATAACTGTTATAAGTCACTGTCAAAGTCGCAGGCCTAAAAGCTTGCATTCGGAAGCGAAGTATATTTCGCAATGGTCTGCGACTAGCAACCCGTTTACCGGATCAGAGACTGGCTACAATCTAACTCCACGATTGGAGGACAGAGACAACATAGCTTCGAAATTGAACACCACCCAAACTTGATCGCAGCCTCCGCATTCAGTCAAGTCTTTCGGCTGGCCCATTTCGAGAGGAAGCACTAGATTCAAGTCTCGCTATTATTGGAGCTCATCAGTAGTGGATATCCTTGTCGAGTTCGGAGTTTACACTTTGACTCTCGTGCTTAAGAGACTAACGTGTTAACCACAACTCCAGCAACCTTACGATACGCATGACCAAATAATCAAATCTAGACGCTCAACCACAACTTTTTATGAATGATGTTTAGCTTGCCCGATCATTTCGAAAAGAAGAGTGAACAGAATCACTTTATTCTATCCAATAACCAGGACTTCTCAGTTATGCTGAAGTTATTGTCTTCACTGAACCAACTGAGTATGGTTTGAGTTAGTAGTGAAGGTTCGGGGATCGCATCCTTCGCATTCAGTTTGTAGTGTTCTCGTCGGTCACCTTATCATGAACAGTATACACGGTTACAGACCAAACGCACACATGCACACACGCATACACACTCAGTTATACAATAACGGTCTATCCCTATCCGCCCCTGGGATCTTCACATTATGTGCGCAGGTGAACCGTAAACCTCAATATTCTATTGATAGCTTTTCTACACACCTCATGTTAAGCACACCACCATGTACCAGTTAATAACGGTCTCATAGGAAGTTTGTAAAATTCTGATTTAGGTCGCTTGATAGAGGCCCTTCAAGAGGGTGAAAACGTTGCGAAATATGTAACATAACGTGTTGTTAATAAATCTGGAACATGTAATTGACTGCGCAGCGAAGTACCCCGACGTTCCTAAACTGTCCTAATAATACATACATAAGTTGGTGCGCAACATCTTTTGGAAGAACCAACAACTACAAGCAAATAGCAACGACAATAAAAAATAGGAGAGAATGCCTGCATAGTTCTTCTATCTATTAATTAGTGATGAAAGTCTAAAAAATTATAATCTGAATGACAGAAAAGCAAGGTAGGCATTCAAAGTTTCCACAGATAACTGATTTCTCTGAATATGTTTACTGAAGACAATTGTTCTGCCTTTCCATTATAAAGAAAGATACAACAGACGGGTGTTACACTTCCTCTTATGCGACAGTGTCGCGGCTGTCTTCCATTTCTCAAGACAGTTGTTCCTGTTTCTTATTGTAATTCATGTACATTTTCAGACCCCCAACTTGATTGCCTACATTTGTGTTAAAAAGTTATATTGGTTCCACATTCACTTGTGACAACATTGTGTACAACCTCTCAAACAAAATATCACCGTTAGCAGAACTGGATACCGGAATGCATTGGAAGGGATTTATTATAACTGACAATAAAATATTGACTTTGAATCATTTTATCTCAAGCTTAGAGAATTAGCTAGAGGCAACAAGCGTCGATTACCTGATTTTGATTGCTACCCATCTATGCCGCCACATTCAAATGACAATTTCTATTCAGCTAGTAAATAAGCCACAGTGACGAAATGTGTCCGACCAGTAAGACATGGGAGCAGTTAAAATCAGTTTGCACATTTTAACTAAGAATATGATTTGCTTTTGAGCAACGTTCACATTGACCTCAATATGAAGTTAGCACAGCCAATGAAGCTCATGCGGATCCATTTGTTGTCACGCAAGTGTAGCGTTAGGTAAGTTTACGGGTAACCCGCATGGACTTTCCGGAGCAGTTGAAAATGATCGTACTCATAATGCACTTTGCAAGTTAGAAGGTCGGCAACAGCGTGACGATCATCACCAACTTGGAACGTTTGAAAAGCTGCTTGCAAGTCGTACATTTTCATAAGATTTAAACGTGCGGAAATACTCCTGCTACTTTCGCATGCTCTGAAGTTTCACTCAACATATGCTGAGGAATCGATGGGCATCCAGTCATTTCGAGTCGCTTTTGCAATAGCCATCACAGGTTAACCTATTGATTTAGTCAGGCTGGTATTTCCTAGAACATGCGAGTTGATGAAATTTAGCGAGCGATTTCTACACACGTTGTAAGTCAATAGACAGTTTTTGACATGGTCGGGATCAGGCGTTTTAGGGTTCGAGTTGAGTATGGTTTTACATGTTACAACAAGAAAGATCGAAACCAAGTTGCAGGCTGTATTGACAATTTTAGGTCATCCCACGAGTACACTACACACTCCTCCAAAAACAAGATGATAACAGTTGCACTCTCATTTGCGGGATACCAGTGGTCAAGTTGATCGAACCTGGATAAATGAGACGTTCACAAAACGTTTCTTTTCACGAAACAGATTTATTGAAAAGTACGTGGTATTTACGTCGCAAACGTGATTTTGTATATTCTGTGCTTTCATGACAGATTCACACTTCATTAATCGCGGTTTTGAGTGTCGTTGTTTCACGTTAGAAAAGGAAAACTTCGCAAAACCATTCCATCTCGAATGCTTTTACCACTGAAACAATATGTCGATTTGGTTGCTGTACGAAATTCATTATCAGACTCATCTCTGAATCATCATACCAACTGATTTCCACGCTCTTTCTGGCACTGACAAGAAATCCAATCAGAATGTTGTACTCAAAAGGCTACTAGCCCAGTTCGACTTACGCAAATACACCGGATAACATGAATTTAGCTCGAGATGAATACGCAGCTGCATGGAGTGCCTAGAAAACAACCGCTTTGTTCGCTATTTTTGTTCTCTGAAGATGAACCTGGTGTAAGTAAGATGGATGGTTAAGTGCTGGACAAATTTTGAAAATAACTCGAACCGACAATACTCCACAAAGTTCGTATGCACCAGATAAATGGTCACTGGTCAAATGTGACGAGTCACGATGGCTATTTTATTGACGAACTACAGTCTTGGAGTTCACATTGAGAGGGTGAAGAAGATTGACTTACCACACGAAACAGTTAACAATTCTATCATAAAGAGTGTTCCACCAGTGAAATCGTCAGATTTATAAACGGAAGTAAACAGTTTCTGAGGTTTGTATTCATATAGATATGAAGCTCAGGCAATCGTTCCGACAATCTGTTTTCATTGCGCATTCAAAACATAACAAGGATAGGTAGAATCAACGATCAAGCATATCTAGTTTCAAGTGGATTTGTCCCATCGCTCGCAGTTCGCTAAGAGGGTTCCAGTGAAGTTGCGTCAGTCTTTCAGGTTAATTCATTCCCAAGCAATTGTAGAATCGTGCGGTGGAACTCAGAGCAGAAACCGATTGTGCCATTGTGGTAGCAGTTGTTAGTATGACAACCGGCCAGCTACGCGTGCGCACTGATCTAGACTACTTGGTTCTGCACTGTGCACTATGAACTGTAAGGTACCGACAACAGAAATTAGATTCTCAGAACCGAGTTCTGCCAAAATATTTCAGCCAGTGTTGACCGTCCGCCTTAGGTCGTGCAGTGCTAAATGAACAGTTGAGCTGACCGATAACGTTTAAAATGTAAGTAGAATCTGCAGAAAATATCTAACGGGAATTCCAGGGATAAGTTCGCAAAATCCACTAGACGAACAAGAGCGGTTGGAGAACAAGCCGAAATTTTCATCAGCAACCTGTGAAAAACCATTTTCGCGACACAAAATACATGACGTACAAATACTTATATTGTACATGAAAAATGTTTTATGGTGTCAACCGCCGACAGTTATCAAGGAAGTTTATTTCCATGAAATTCATTGTATCTACACAATTCCGCGTTGAACAGTTTAGTATGATTGGTAAATGCAGTGACAAAACGTGAAAAACATGCGAGACAAAGAAAAGACAGAAATCAACCGTGATATATATTAGGCTAGGTTATGGTTTGTTTTGTAGCAGCCAACACATTGAACTCTGTATGAAGTTAGCAATATCAACAGAGTTCACCGGGATCCATTTGTTATCACACAAACACACTGCACAATCTGTACACAAGCAATGTCCATGAACATTGAGTAGCATTTTAAAAAACTCATGATCATCTTACACTATCCAGGACACAAGTTCAACGGAGTTTCATGCACAGTCGTTATGTTGCACACATTAAAACTACGCACTCATTGTGTGTGTCCTTAGGAGGACAAAGTAGTGCTGGGTATCTGTGGATTTAGAGTAAACATTTGTTGGCAAGTTTCATAACTGGCTCTAATCCTCCTCACAAATTCTGAACCAGACTCTGCTGAGACTCCAAATTAAAATAGACAATCTTAGGCGGATTGTGTGAGATACACTGATTAGGGAACGCCTAAGAATCCGACACAGGTATCTGGTCAATCTCTCAAGTTTGTTCTACTGCTAGATGTTAGTAATTACTAAAAGGTAAATCATAACACTTCATGCAGATGGCTTGACAGAAATTTGTTCCCACAATCTCCAATATACTTAGGCTGTGCACGTTTACAATAGCGCATCATTCCTCATGATGTCGATAGTATATGTCTGGTAACAGCTGATAATCGTTATCGAAGTGACCAAATTCACTAAGCATGAATGTCATCCGATGAAAGTCCAATATCATTGAGGCTGTCATGAACGGCATCGCTGATGGACTTGATCGTATGCATTGTCATATTTTAGTACAACATTTAGTTGTCACACACATGTTCCATAAGGTAGAAATATATTATCTCTTGGTGGATTTCAATGAGATTTCAAACGTTTCAGCTCGATTATCCGATATGTTTGATTCAGTTGGTCAAACTGTCGGTTGTGACATGCGTGTTCGTCTCCGTCAGGTATGCTGATGTTACCGAACAAATGGTGGAGCGCATGACTTGTAAATCCAGTCGTAAATAATGGTTTATTGGATATCACAGGCCATATCTAACGGGGGCCAATTTTTGCTGGTATGTCACATCTGTTCAACATCGTACCACAGCGTTCAGCACGCGCCATTTGACAGGTCTCAATCTATCAATTAATACCAACTGAAACGTGTCTGACGTCTTGCTCAAGCATAGGTACGAATGATATGGTTAAATAATCCTAATGGAATATTAACAGTTGTTAACATCGAGGTTGATACATCTGGAAATGTTCAAAAGTTGGTTTATTTTAGGTTGAGATTGCTAGTTATCTTCGACACCATAGTCTATCAAGAATATTGTTGACAAGCAGCGTGGCAGATATGATAAGTTAGAAGACGCCATCGGAAATATCTTTGGATTCTACTGTTTTACATGTGTTTTTTTTTCTTTCGAGATTTTCGGCTAAGCAGATTCTCAGCACAGTTTTACAAGGGGTAGGACTAACGCACGACAAAAATGTAACATCACAATTGGTCGAAGAAGTTACACTGTTTGATAAGTGTCCTTCAGAACTTTCAACGTCGGATTATTCAGAACATAAGGAATTAATCAACATTTTATGAACATTGGCATGCAAACCACTTGATGTATAACAGCTTGTACACTTGTAAAGTTGCCATAGTATTTGCGTCAGCTCACACAGTGTAGCGTGGAACGTCAATGGAGATAGGTGAAGACAGAATTTACTTGGAAATGTGAGTTCAATACTAGCAAGCCCCAAGTCTAAAGGATGTGTGTGTACTGAATACCATTGGCTATCGATATGGCTGTAAATTGCTACATCAGATTCAACCATCTGAACCACATGTGTGGCTACAAGTTAACGTTTGCAACTTGATTTTTTCAACCGCTTTATCCAGGTTGTGAAATATAGTAACCAAAACTACTTTCACAGTTACATTGCCAACAATTCTGTGACATGCCCAACTCACGGGATTTACACATATTCTATTAGTGAGAAAAAGCAAGATATCTCCTGAACACAATCGCTGGTTAGTATTGTACCATATCTATCGGGCTATCACCGCACTGTTCATCATGAATGCAATTCCAGATGTTAGAGACGGTAAGCTAGGCAGTCAACTTCGCTAGACTTTCAGAAAACCTTGTAAATACTGTTGAAGCTATTTCAGTCGTAAGGTTAAATGTCAATGATAGCAACTGGTTCATTGATTTCTTTTCCTTAACCCAAGATTGACAATAAGATTGGCCGGTTGAAATTACTGAACAATCTTTGACTAAAATTAACATGTCCCCAGTCGCACACGTGAGACATTCAACTATAATTGCATTTACTCTTCTGCGAATGAATATTTCGGAATGAATTTGGTTCGTGACGTTATATGTACAACAAATGCATCAAAATAGGAAAACATTATGTTGTCATTGGATCAGAGAGCTTCACTGAACGATAACGTAAACCGGAAACGCTAAAGTTAATACACATGGAATGACCATCACCCACAACTGCTCGCGGCTGTCACCTTCCCATAGACGTTTCAATCAACCTCTTTCGAAAAGAAGCACTAGACTCAACTTCGAGAGAATTCCTAATCGAGAGGTCATCAATGTGAGTCAGCAGACGGTGACTGTCTTCTACTGAAGCGATCGGGCAACCTGATCATTACTCACAAGCGAAAGGGGTTGGGTGTTCACGTATGATAATTTGGTCGTGCATAATGTTAGGTCAGTGGCGGAGTGGTCAGCAAGGTTGTCTCATGAAAGCAAGGTCGGAGTTCTAGTCCCGGCAGTGACAAGTATATGCACCACTGACGAGCTGCTCTAATGAGAGTGAAACTCGAGTCTAGTGCTTCTTTGCGAAAGAGGCCAACTGGAAAGTCTATGGGAAGTCTATGGAAAGGCGACGGTTGCAATCAATTGTGCGTGATGTTCAATCTATATGAAAACCAAAATCCTCTACTATTCATCAATACTTAAGTTAAATGTCGGTTCAGTCGACGCAAATCATTATGAAGCCTCTGTGGAAATGAGCGGTTACTTGACTTGAGAATGTCAAGACACTGCGTGATAGGTTTTGGAACCCAGTGTTAAGTTCATGAAACGGTGCAAAATTACACATCATCTTCAATAACCAGACGCACATGCCGCCGTTTATAGCTTCCGGCGAAGAGCTGAAATGTCTTAGGAATAATAACGATGATACAGCTGCTTTTGGAGATTCAGTTGCTTCTGGATAACCAGATGCCTAGTTCTATTTAGAATTGCGCAACAATTGATGATTCATACGATGCTACCTCTGCCTATTAAGTAAAGTTTACTATAATAAATATTCATACCTAAATATCGGTGAACAACCCCATGATAAATCTTGATTATCCACGGTGGCAATCGTTGCTGATGAACCCATTCCGCACGAACACCGAGCGTCTCCAAGACGGTGATCTATCCCGTTATCCCCTTTCTTCTAAGGTTAAAACCTTAACCAGTCGCCAGCTGAAATTGTGTACAATACTGAAAGAAATTACGAAAATACCTCTGATGACCAACGCATATAACTACCGAGACAACACTTGGTGCCGTAGATGAGTCATCCGCTGGTTCTGAAACGAGTCTATCAACGCATATTAAAATCTATAAATTATACAACCCGGCAATTTGTTCGGCAGTGTTTCCGCCTTCCAAAAAAACATCGATCAATCCTACTCGTTTCCCGGTTCGTCTTGACCGTCCAAGCATCCGAAATTTCGCCTAAACCATAAACAGATATAATGCTGTTCAGTCTACATCCAATTTTAAGCAGTACGTTCGAACGGGGTTCATTCGGCCTCCTCGTGTAGCAAATTAATGTCCCGGTACGTATTGCCGATAGAAAAATGAGGAACAAGGAAGTAGTTCAGACGACGTAGATAGGCAGGACCTATACACACGATGGTCATGTTTTTGAGGGAGTGGACCACCTTCTGTTCTCCAGCTGTCGATGGCTTTTTCCAAACCTATTCTCTACAGAATCTTTATTCGTGACATCTGGTTTTGATAAAGCTTTCTACGGATTAGGATCCGCAATTCTCGAAGTGACATAAAAGGCTGCACAATCCGCTGTCATGTCAACTGCGGTCTCATGGAAAGCCTCGGTAATAATCATCCATTAACCGACTATCATAATGCCGCCATGCAGTCAGTCGTCTGTAATACGAGGTGTCACGGGGCTTCAATCTCAAACACTCTGGTGAACACCAGATTTCGTAGAATCATTTGTCTTTTCTCATGTAATGCAATTTTTTAAATGGGATTGCCTACTCATGCAGCCACCGAATTTGCAACAGACTATTCTCAGTTGTCTGAACATTTATGACACATTTTTGCACGAAAACTGACGCTGAATATTGCTTCCCTACCCACAGATGCCTCACTGTAAAATGACATGCATCCATTCTCATGCATGACACTCGTATCTGGGCGTATTCTAATGCTCTGGATAACCTCTCATTTCGTTAGATCCATTTAGTGATTTATTCAATTTTTTCCCCATATATCTTACGGAGAACTTCCATTCAATAAATAACGGCCTACTTAGCTTTGACCCACAGACACTGGGTTAGATGAACCAAATGTGAACAATGGATTTCGATTGCTATATATCAATGCCGCATCATTAAAGAGATAGGCCAAAACCAACCAGCACATAAGATTTTATGAACAGTTGTAGAAGGACTGTTGGGTATCGAAGGGGTTAGAATCAACCGTTACATGTTGAGCAAGGTTATGGTTTGTTTTGTAACAGCCAACACATTGAACTCTGTATGAAGTTAGCAATATCAACAGAGTTCACCGGGATCCATTTGTTATCACACAAACACACTGCACAATCTGTAC
>JTDE01002343.1:0-12326 GCA_014338405.1 Paragonimus skrjabini miyazakii | reverse complement strand
TTGCTTCTTTGCATCTGTAATTATCTAATAAGTATCGTCAATTCCCTTTCACTGTAAATGTGGGTCTATGTTACTGGACGGGGTTCGGCAATCTGACCGCTTCGTGTAGCTACTTTGCACGAGTTGCGAAGTAAAATACCTACCATTCAGCCTGTCACTAGATCATCAACTGTAACAACACATGGTTTTCTATGTATGGACATTTCAGCTAGTTTGGCTTCGTGATACTATGCATCTAACGAATACATCAAAATACATCAGTTTCGCTGAACGACATCGTGAAATGCACACACCTATTGTCTTAACTAACTCAGTTGTTGATTCAATCGACACGAATCATTCTGAAGTCTCTGTGGAAATAAACGTCTATTTTGTTGAGGTATGCCAAAGCATTGCTCGATAGGCCTCGTGTCCCAGTGGGAATGGGCTTACTTGTGTGGTCTCAAATCATTAATCATATACGGCTTTATTTAGATGCTACAATAGGTTTAGTACAGGGAATTGTTGGACTTCTCATCATAGGTTCATTTGAATCAATGTAACTTAACTACTTGCAGGTGTCAAACCTTTCAGGCTTAAAAATGAAAAAGATAATTTCCCATTAATTGTTTTGCAATCCGAACGCTCTGGCTGGTCATGGTTCAATGGTGCAGCTGGTAAAACTGCAACTTGATGAGGGTTCCACTTTCATGCGTTCGTCGTTGTTTTCGCCCTTGTGTGTGTAGCCAGAACCTGCCATTCTGTGTTTCCCATCACATTGTGTTATCTGTCATTCAACACTGAGCTTAACGTGCACCCGTTTAAAGTTTGCTTTTCGGTTCGTGGATGTTTGTTCAGCACGTTCGCCGTTACATATTTGATACAACGCCAAATGCTGAATTCTTTGAAACGTCTTTGGTTTGCCTGCATACAATTGGTCAGTGGTTTGCCTTTTGCTGCTCGGAGTAAACAATTATGACGATCATAGCACATCGGAATAAAAGAGTTGTTTGTTCCACATACAAATGTGTAAGTCGCAATATACCATGGTTATATTAGGATATTCGACGTCACGGTGTCTTCTGCTATCTAGAATGAGTAAGTCAATGTTGTATGACTGCTGTAGACAAGCCACATTTGTTTTATCTGTCAGAAAAATAAATGTAACTCAAAGAAGTGGGCAGACTCGCTGCAAGTTAAGGTCAATGTCTTTTCACCATAAATACTACTGCGAACTGTTGTTTGCGAACAGCTCTCGGACCCTATTCCTATATACATTTTTAATAAATTTCTGTGTCTAATCTAGTCTGAAAATGTTGGCCAATTCACGTAATGGAACGCCTCTTTGAAGTCAATATAAAAGATTGTGTTCTGAAGAACATATAATCCTGCTGAAAAACATTGCAAGTTGCAAAAACTTGATCTGTACATCATCCTGTTGGACGAAACAAGGGCTGCTCTTCACTAGTGTGCATGGCTGGCTTACAGCGTGCCCCTGTTCGGTAGTGGATGCCAACACACTAGTCTTTAGTGCACTCAAGCCAGATTTCGTAGGAATTTCATGAAATCTCTCTTGTTACTTGAATGTGGCAGTGGATGGCAATAGACCTAAGTTCCTGAGATGAAATAAGTCAATCAAAGTCCCTAGCGTTTTTGCATTTCATTTTAAGGCGCTCAGAACAGTTACCAATACAAGCGTCTATGAATTACGCTAGCACTACAGTGCGATCACTGATTCCCTTTTTGCTGATGGTTTTTCATGTTTACCATGGTAATTTATCTCAAGTCTCAGGTTCCCAAGTAATTCACCTGTTCACTTGAATTTATGTTTGCTGTTACAGTAGAATGATTGTTTGGTTTGATGACATTCGAACAAAAGCACTTCTCGAAATAGATGTTCGAAACTATGGCAAAACTGAAAACTACAAATAAATTTGCATCCATTCAGAGTAAACTGACGTACATTGATGATCTGGTGTATTTTAACTTGACTGTTTGCAGTCAAACCATTTCACCTCAAGCATTAAAAATGAACCGGACGCACCAAACTTTGATTGCCCCAACCTGATTTCTATCCGTCTATGTCACCACATTCCAATGATAATTAGTAATCACCTCAGGATTTTAACACGCTTAAAAATCCCTGTTAATCTTTCCTGTTATGACATGTAATTCAGTAAGTAGTGAGGAATAAACCGACACCAAGTACTTTCGATTCGCTTTCACCACAACCACCAAAGGTTACTCTGTTAGTTCATTCAGGTCGATCCGTCTTAGAACCTGTGGTTGGATAGAGTCATGTTCTTAGACGAGCTAGTAAAAATCGCGCGATAAATCTGGGGATGTGGCTTTTGATCTAACCTGAATACGTTCGCAGTGCTCAAAAACGTTATCGAAGTTGGCGCAGCCGGCGTGGTTTAAATTATAAAACATTGACACGTTTGGAGAAAACTAAACAAAAAGGACTGTATCATATCTCTTTTTCTCATAAAAGGCAGTTTTCTTCAAGAGGCAATCAACAAATACAACTTCAGATTGACTGTTGTGTTCCATGTTTTCATCGCAAATTCACAATTTGTGAACCGAGTTGTTTTATATTATAGGAAGTTGGCTTTACAAGGAGCATTCCATCCTAGAGGATCTTAACACTGAAACGATATGTCAATATTCGTGCCAGGTAAACTGTCAACCCACATCATCATCGCTCATTGCCATGCCGTTCCTGGTACTGACGGAAAACTCAATCACAGTGCTCCACTCCAAAACTGCCATCTCAATTCGAGCTATGCAACAACTGCAGACAAAATATTCTATTCTGGATGGCGACGAACCTTCGTGGATTACGCTCGCTAATTTCATTCCTTTGAAAATGTACCAAATTACAAATGGCAAGTGTTTTATAGCATGATGACTGCAGAAAAATTCTCAACCAAACGTATGCAAAAGAATTCATGTACACCAGAATCATTGTCAAAAATTATCTGGAACGAATCACACATGGAGACCGCCACGTGTTGGTGTACAATTTCAACACGCCAGGATTAGGGTGAAGCTACGTTTTGTGATGTGTTACCTAAAGTGTTTCTGTAACACTGACGAGTTTACCGGCAGACAGGGATCTGATCCCTTTCCTTGAAAGTCTATTAATGTGACGTTTATTTAGAACAGCACTATATATGGTGTACTCGGCGATACGACACCATGGTGTATCTGCCGTTTGCCTTTCGCTACGTAATGTTAGATGAACAAGCAAGCTATGCGATGATATGTAGAATACCATTAGCATTTACAGGGTCTAGTTTAAAGGAACTACATCTGAAAGTTTATAGTACGCAGCGTAAGACCCCGCGAAGCTAGTAAACAACACTCGGTTCTCTTCAAAATCTTGCGCAAGACGCTGTTCCGAAGCATCAATGTCATTACTTACAACTCTGTATATCGCATGTGGGACGCAAACGGTAGATGAAGCCGCTTACGTAAGCACATTAACTGTGATAAAAGACGTAAGTTTCGCATGTTTTTAATGCAAAACCATGTACCAGACCTTCAACATCCCCCAACAACCCGTATTTAAAATGACACAAGAGGGTAATACACATAAGTGTAGCAGTTATGACATTCAACATAAACGTGCTGGAGAATTACTTCATGCGGGCAATTGCATTAATAGAGTAATAATACTGTATTCTCTCTTCTTCGTTGACTTTACAGATGACGTGAGTGATGTGTATGTTGCTTTGAAGTATACTTATGTATTGCTAATCGAAATTCAACTGTTTATGAATTAAACGGATGCTTGTTTTTGTCCCATTTTGTGAAACATTTTCATCGCAAGGCTCACAAATCTTCATTTCTTAATTCTATCGGCGTGATCATCTAAACCCTTAAATGGTATCGCGTAGACACATAAGTTCTACCAACATTTTTGCTTCAATAACTAATGGACGCGATGTGATCTTGTAATATTTTTTTAGTTAGCTCGCCTCTATCTTCCTGGTCACAAGAAAATAATTTTTTTACACAAACCGTGTCCCTTATATTTGAACAGTAACGTCGAAATGGTAATATTGCAATGTACTGAACTACGCGATTATCATCGCACCCATGGAAATGTATAACGTTTGTTGAAAACTGAATAGCACTGCTTTGCTGTCCGCAGTATACACAGACTTTGTTGGACACAGAGATACTCTTTGTTAACGGATATGTTGGTTATTCATGACTGTAAATTTACAATTGTTTTTTCATTCTCATTTGTTTAACTGTCCAATACAGACCCAAACAGAGAACTTCGATCGGTCTTCCTCAGAATGTGAATTATTAGCAAGCTGGTCCGCTTATCGATTACTTACCAAGCTGTATGTTGTCAGCAATTGACACGTTTTCCAACACATTGCTGTGCGCACTGCATCGCCTAATAGAACAGAGGCACTGCTATTTTGTCAGACCTATCGCATTAGCTGTAAACTACGCAGATTCGTATGCAGCGGAGCCTAGCTAGATGAGTGGAAACACAATGTAAAGATATACACTTCTTGATATGCAAAATCAAAGCAAATCATTAGAATCACAGTTTTCTGGAGGGGGTGGAGTGTTGGTGAATGTGTGACACTGTCACTCTTGTTTGCCGTAAGACATGTATTCGGTTGTGTCAAGTGGTTCACGTCTGCTTGGGTTTCAAGTGGCTGTGAGAGAACAACAAGGCGGCTATCAGAAAGGATTCGTGAACACCTCCCAAAATGGCTTCGCAACGGTTCGATAAAGCCCATTTTCAGTGCAATTCGGTTCTCATCTATTTGACACTGGTCATTAAGTTGAGCCGGATGAACCCTTTCGAGTCATCTACAAAATATGCCAAGCTCACTCCAGAACTGTCAGATTGCGACTGTTATCAACGACCGAGGTAACTGCCATCAGACTCTACAACCCCTGTCTGTGTGCCCAAAATCAGTTCGTACTAGCCCTAAATCTTCCTTGACCAACTATTCCACAGCCATGTTGTTCATGAGGCAACCGTGTTTACCACTGCGCCATTGACCTCACGTTAGGCACGACCGAATTATCATATGTGAACGCTCAACCACTTTCGCTTGTGAGTAATGATCAGGTTGCCCGATCGTCTCGAAATGGAGACACAGTTATTGTCTGTTAACTCCAATCGATAACCCCGCGATTAGGACTTCCTAGACAGGTCGAGATCTCCGATCTCATTAAACCTGCAGGGCGATATTTTAGATTACTGATGAGTAGTCGGAGATTTGGTTAATTTTCAAGTTGAACATCACCCACAATTGATCGCAGCTGTCGCATCCCCATAGACTTTCTAGTCGGCCCCTTTCGAAAAGAAGCACTAGACTCGAGTTTCGCTCTCATTAGAGCTCGTCAGTAGTGCATATCATCGCCACCGCCGGGACAGTAACTGTGTCTCCATTTCGAGACGATCGGGCAACCTGATCATTACTCACAAGCGAAAGTGGTTGAGCGTTCACATATGATAATTCGGTCGTGCCTAACGCGAGGTCAATGGCGCAGTGGTAAACACGGTTGCCTCATGAACAACATGTCCGTGGTTCAAGTCCCGACAGTGTCGATGATCTGCACTACTGACGAGCTCTAATGAGAGCGAAACTCAAGTCTAGTGCTTCTTTTCGAAAGGGGCCGACTAGAAGCTCTATGGGAATGCGACAGCTGCGACTAATTGTGGGTGATGTTCAACTTGAAAATTAACCAAATCCCCGACTACTCATCAGTATTCCACAGCCACTTGAAAGCCAAGCAGACGTGAACCACTTGACACCACTGAATGCATGTCTTACGGCATGCACGAGTGACAGTGTCACACATTCACCAACACTCCCACCCCCTCCAGTAGACTGTGATCCGCCCCATGTCCATAATTCTAATGACCTGTTTGACTTGCTCTAATTTTTCATATATAAAATGCATGTATCCTGTATAATTGTAAAAGCCCGATGAGAATTACCAAAAACTGCTCTTCGCATAACTGACTTCTTGTTATGCGTCCAAAATTTGTTCCAGGAGCTCTATGGTTTCATTATCTCATGTGAGCAAATCGCGCTTTGTTACAATCTCAGAGAGTTTGAAAGGCACAGTTTCTGGCGCGGCTTGTAACTATAAGTATGATAACGTCTTTATTCATTAACACTTTTGCAGTATGGTTGAATGCACTATTTGCTCGCGGAAAATTATTCAAATAGACAGTCGGTCTTCTTAGACAAAAATCAACTCTGAACAAGCCATCGCGTCATTAGAAGTGGACTAATCTGCTCAGACGTGAGCGTGATGTGAAAGTTTAATATACCCCGTTGAGTACACATCTTACCTAACGATCAGAATTATGCCTTGAAACGAAGTGACACTTGGCCTTTCAGATACGCCCCTGGTATGTTCCTTTGTGCTGCATGATGACCTGAACCTACTACATGCTCGACATGCTGCAGTTTGTCCAATTTTCACCCATTCAGACAGTCTCTATTTTCTTTTTCCAATATTTTCACATCCTCAGCCATTTAGTTGATGATAACGTACTCTCCCTGTATCACTGATTTAAACATATTAAGCGCGGAAACACGTGTACGTAAACAATATCACCTTTTTTCAATGTCACGCATATGTATACGCCATATTTATGTAAAATAAAACTCATTCAAAAGTGATCACAGCTGCCGAATTTTTATCAGTTCCTTTTAAAAAGTAATCTTCCACGGGTCAAGAATAAAACCTTGACCACGGTCTAATCAGACGAGTTTGTTGACTACTACGCTACTGACCGCACGTCAGATAAGACTGATTTATCATACGAAAACAGAGCCACATTTGCATGTGAGTAATGCTGATTATAAAATCTACACGGAACAATATTATTATTATTACTATTGCCATTATTGTTGTTTCATGGTCCGTTTATTCGCGTGGTTATTGAACTGCACGAAAGTCATCAGGCAGAAACAATATGATCGTTCATAAACGTGATTATGTGAAATTCGTAAATTCGATAGCTCCACAAATGACATATTTTTCCATTATTTTGTGCTGGCATTTTCTGTCATCCGAAGTAAGTCTTTTTAACTGACCGCAATCTGAATCGTAATAATATTTTGCAATAAAAAATGACTGGTTTTAATGCACACGATCCAGAGACCGGTCTTATCTCCATTTCAGTCAGATTATATGCTGAAATAATATGAACAGCAAAAGAAAGAGGAACTACATTTCAAACTTAACCACTTGGGGGCTCTGAAACAACTTGTTGTCTCATTACAAACTGAGGCACCGACTGCTGAATACTATGTCAACACCTACAATCTAGTGAATGTAGATTATAGGGTGGGTTTGATGGAATAAATTTTGGCTGAGTGTACACAGTTTGCATTTACTGTTCGGCACATATAGATCCAATATACCGGAAACATCAGGCCCCCAAACGGCTGTTTGACTGACTTTCATCAACCGCGTTACATACAGATCTGTTCAAAAACAGTCACATTAGCCGAATATTTAGGACGGTAATACACCAAGGTACTGAAATCTGATATGAACATACTAGACACATTCTCACTTATTTTGGGGCATACGCTATAATACCCAAAATGTGTGACAGTAATTATTGGCGACGTTCAGTTTCTCACCGTATATAAGTTTTGATTCGTTATCACAGTCTTCTGCAATTAGTTAGAATCAGCGCACCCCTCTAGTTCAGCGCTTGACTTCATGTTGTGCTTAATAACGGTTGTGAAATATTGTTGCAGCCGGTCGTACTTTTACTTGCAAAACTCCTGTAGTTGTATCAGTTAACCGCTAAACATTTGAAATAGTGAATCTTCTAACCTGCGCTTGAGAATAAGGAACGAAACCTAGGTGCAGATGCGTTAGTAAAATTAATCGTGTGTAGAAACTGCATCATTCTCCCTACATTTGTTGCATTTACTCCAACTATATTGCTAAGCAGTTCATCATTGGTCAGTCTTATCTTGTGGTTCAATTGGACAATTTAGTTGAATGAGCACCGGTCATGGTTTGTGAGAGGGTATAACTTGGGACGTTTCTCATCAGCCAAACAACTTGGCGCTCTGATAGAATGCGTTTCAGCATCGTTTCGATTTGTGTTTTGGTCGCTTGCTTGCAGTTGGCCTATGGTGAGTTAACATTTTTAAACTCATGGTTTCATAAAATCTTTCTACTGTTTCATCACGTTCTGATATTTGTCTTATTGTTCTGTGACCGTCATTCGTTTGCTTAATTGAGAAACTCAGGATTAGCGTATGCTGACGGTAAAACATTCAGTGCATCAAAACCAGATAAACTTTTACAGATCACTAGAATATATTGTGATAGCAATAAGTGTGTAGTGCAGCCAATTGGCTTTCGTTAACTATCATCAGTGTAAATGTGAAGTTTTTGTGCCATAATTTGTAGAAAGCAACTTTCAAGCATCAATTATAATAATGCTGAAACATCCGTTCTGATTGTGGGTATATAGTGAGCATGGGGCTTAAGATGATTTAAATAAGTCAAGCGCATCAGGTTGTTTGTCAACATTCTTGTGACGTACGCCACGTTAGACTTTCTAATTTTCTTGTTTATTCTCTATATATAAATGTTTTTCTTACACTATCCATATGACTCATTCATAACAAAAATATTTTAACGTTGTAGATACCTTATTCGATTTAGTTTTAATGTAGGCATATTAACATCCAACGGTGATACACGCAAACGTCTAGTCCGTCTTGGTACGGAAGCGTAGGATCGTAAAGGCAGCAGCACTGCTTAAAACCCAAGTGTTAGAACACCAACTTCAAACTTTTGAAACTTCCAACTGAGAGAGTAAAGGTCTAGAGGACAGCAACGGCTTTGTAGTTTCATTAAGGATTGGCGTTCGACGAGAGGTTGTTCAGTGGAGCATTTTAAACTTTGTCTCTCGTAATAGACCAAAAAGGCTGTGGCTTATTTACAGACGCGAGTGACTTAGCACACATGACTATCGGGCGGTTGAATGACCTTAATATAACAAAGATATGATGTACGGATGGTGTTACTGAACATAAATGACGCTCGTTCTGCAGCTTTAGCTTGGAAAGCAAGGGGTTGCTGATTACTGACCCATCCAGACTGTACCCAGCTGATGAGTGCAATCAAAGACGGAACAGGTTGCTGAATATAAGCTGGTTGTTGAGCATCAGAAGGCATTTGAGAAAATGTTTTACTTGTCGACATTTCTCAGCCATAAAACCGTCGGCACAAATAAAGCGAATTCAAATCACCCATTCAAAAATCAATTCGCACATTGCAACCACCATCTATTCTCCAGTGTGTAGTTTCATATTCTGGCTTGCCTGAAAATGAAAGAAAAATAGAGCAAGGATAGAAATGTGCTAAGTCTTTGTTTCGTGGCTTCCCACAGTTATATTACTAGTATAAGTCAAAATAGTAATAAACCCATCAGCATGCGGGCAAGTTGAATGAATACAATGGTTTAAAATTTTCGCGTTCAAATTACCTATTATCAAAGTTTTTGGTGATTGAATTCTAAGAGACTATTCCTCGGAAGAAAATGTCACTCCGCAATAAAGTTTACTTATATATGATGAAGCCGCAGTTATATAACACTTTCTGATTAAGTCGATATTAAACGATATATTTACGATGTTTTAGATATCACCAAATAAAGATTCGGGCTGTTTTCAAAACTACAGAAGTATATGTTACTTGATTCATAACAAATGATATCCAAATTCTACGAGAAGTAGGCTGTGTATGACAGTCCGAAATGTTCGAGTATTTCTTCAGTGTTTTCAAACTTTAAGCAGCATAACAATACACAACAACGCAAAATCCTAAGTGAATTCGTGAAGAGCGAGATAATTTCCAATAATGCGCGGGTCACTTATTTACATTTATGTATTATGACGGATCATGGTTAATCATAATTCTTATGAGGAACCAACCGCCATGACTTCCTCAGACCTGAAGGTGATATTTACTTCCGTGAACAGTAATATCTCGGTTTTCAATCGTTTTCCCCTTCAGCTTGTCAACAGCGAGTAGAGTGAATGCAGAAATGTGTAGTGGAATCTCAATGTGTACCTCCAAAATCTTCTGGTACGTAATCAGTTAGTCAAATAGCTAACCCCCGCACAACTTGGACTGCTCAGCTGCTACACACGGCATCAGCCATCGAGGCTCTCAACAAATGGAAGAAACATGAGATTGTCATATTGCGACATACTAAGGGAATAGGCGGTGTGTGACAAATTGGTTAAATAGATTTGGCAGGTGTTACTTGCAAAGTTGGGAATTCTATGATCGTGCAACTCGATAGTCACAAACGTTAGTCGATTTGTCAGGTTTCGGTAGCAAATGGCGTGTTTGCTTACATTTCATCAGAAATTATTTACTTTGCTTTACTCCATTTAGTTGACTCCTTCAGTTTGCGACACAAACCATACATGAGACTGATTCTTGTCACCACCACGGTTAACACCCGTTTGGGTGATAGTATTATGCCTTCTACTCATCTTTAAGTGAAGCACGCATTGAACATTGAACCACTGTTATATTCCCCGCTCAAATAAACAATACTTCATAGCATTACATGAGACATGATATATGTAGTCCTGGATTCTATTCTATTCGACATTGGATGTGCCAGCATAAAAGAAAGCTTCTGAGTGAAAATCAACGTGTGGATAATTTATATGACCAATACGTATTAATTATGTAATCATTCCTTGTTTTAGCAGGGAACCTAGGTAAGCATTGGTAAACCGAATATTTGGATAACTGTAGTAAGCACGGAATCAAACAGTATTAATCGATGTGTTTTCTGTTAAAAATGCCCAATGAATTATTATAATTTCATTCCCATGATAAAGAATAATATATGCTTTTCTATCAAGCTATATGAGAGTGGGAACTAAATTTGGTAGCGTTAACCTTACGCAAATCAACTGACAACACTGTTAGTCAATAGTGAATTCCACATAACTCCTCTTCGAATAATCACAACGGACAAACTGCTTCCAGGATATACGTCCAATCAAAAACCAAACGGTTCATTGTAAATCTATTTTCATCACTCAAACTGAAATGTTGACATCAACTGAAATAGCAAACAGCCTCAGTGAATGATCTGTGAACAAGTTGCATCGTAAATTCTGTTCCTCTCTTCTCTTCTAAGTATGCGATTGCACAACTACTGATAACTGTTGAGTGGATGATAAACAGACTTCGGAAGTGATCACAACAAAAAATACCCAGTCATCACAGTTATGAGAAAAAGACTAGTTACATCATTGCTGCGGAAATGTATAGCTCAAAACCTGTTGACCAAATACTGGTTACTCGCGGTTAACAAGTTTTGAGTACACCAATACATACAACTCGGTCAAACAACTTGCATAACTGACCAACCTCCCTTCACTAGATTATGCTGTCTGTCTCACCAGAGATGATAGGCATATTGCAGGCGATCGAAGGATGAAAATGTTTTAAGAAACCTTACTTACCAATAATATTAAAATACAAGTTCAATCTTGCAGTTTCACCTAGTGAACTCTCGAACAAGGAGCTGCAGATTGTGGGTATCAAGCTGATTATCTGGGGAGTATAAAGATCTTGTGTTACTTGAGTTGGGTGTATGCAAGCTGTCGAACCAAATGAGAAGAGTTAGGTTTCCAACTTTTAGATGTTTATTATTTTGGATGTGTATCATGTCAGCTGTCGTTTTGACAAAGACCATTTTTTCACACGTTCAGATGTGCCCGACAAAGAGAACAAAGGATGTGAGTTCTCTGTACAAACTTATAACTAGTGGGATGATCGTACACATTATGTTGATTTACGTCATTTTGACATCATCGTCAAGGGAGTTTGCTAATTTGTTTCAAAAGCTTGTGCTTTCAAAACGCCTATCCTTTTTTGAACTAAACGAAGTGCAGTTTGGTTCTTTCAGTGTTTATGATTCGCATGCACATAGTGTCGTCTGATGAACTCTGATGAACATAGCTTCGCTAAATCTCAGTAAATTCGGATTGTGATAGCGCAACAATATTTTTAATGATTTCACTGGGTCACAGTGGTGGCCTGTTATCATGAAGCGTCTAACAACCGATGATGCCGGATTTCAATCAACGGATTCACATGTTTTAAATTGTTGTGCCGTCAGGTGTTGCAAACATTTTGGGACGTGATGTGCCACTCGCCGAAATAGCTGTCAGTCTGTTCTGCCCATGTAAACGTCATTTTCATCCACGAGTGAACTGGCAGACAACGAGAGAAACAAAAGAATCACACAAACTGCGTTCGCGACTGTGTAGATATGGTAC
>JTDE01002342.1:62773-89726 GCA_014338405.1 Paragonimus skrjabini miyazakii | reverse complement strand
TTCTTTTCCAAGTTAACCCACGTTACAGTTGAGGTGAGCAAAGGTTTGAACCATATCACTCTTTGGTTAGCCCCATGACGGTTATGAGTGAATGAATAATTGGCAAACACCGTGACAATTGAGAAACAGGTTATGGGCAAGATTTAATGTTTCTCATAAAAGTACCGAGAGTTTTAGAAACAGTTTAACACGGCTTGTTAAATGGTATATCAATCTTTTCTCAGGATTTTAGGAAAATAGAGTGCCAATTCTGTTTATAAATATTACGGAATACCATGACAACAAGAACAGCAGCACGGGATGACGTTACGGAAAAGCTATTGGTGGACTGTTTCTAACCAATCGGGTAGCCCAAAAATTGCTAAACACGAAACTGTCCATAGACAAAGTATTTTTCTAACCAACGTGATAAAACCAACTGATACATTCACACAAAGCAACACGTAATCTATCCAATAGAACTGCATCGCAATCTGCATCTGTTTTTCATGCTGGTCTAACAGTATGTTAACTGAACTACTAGTCACGTGAGTCCACCGAAAAGCTGTTGGCATTGATATGCGATAGACTTACAGCGTACCACATAGGGCAATTTTCCATTAAAAACATTGAAAGTTTTAAAAATGTGCAGTTCGATCACAATGTTAGTAATATGAAAATAGTCGATTCAACTAGTTGGTAGTAAACTACTGATTTTATCAAGGCATGAGATTTTTCGTGCGATTGTCAGCAGCAAGTTGGTAACACATTTAATAGCAATCAAATACCTGAGAAATAGCCGGATAACTTTTTTTTGTTTATAGATGTAGTTACATAAAAAGTTAGCTTAAATAACCAACGAACTATTTAATTACAGACTGTGTCCACCAGTGTGATTGTGTTGGCTAGCACCATCACAAATTCTTCACACTCCGAAAGCATTTCTCGATTCAACTTTAAAGCCGTATCCATAAAAGTCCAGTTGCTGAATAGAGGAATCCTGGACTGACACTACATTTCCAGTAGTTACGCGTCGACAAAAATAACCCCAAGGTTAGCTTATTCCTTTCATTCTCTTTGAATAACGCACTGAATCGAAAGCTATGCCCCTATTTTTGTATGGAGTAGTAGGAAAGTGCACCGTTAGAGGTGAGTTCCATAAAAATATCCGTCTAACTTCGGAACATGTTTACTCTTTCTTGATTGCAAATAAACCTGTTTATTATGAAGCAATCAACTAAGACAATGGACAGCACAGCTTTTTAAACGGCATGTATTGAGTGCAGAAAAAGAAAAAAATGAGTGAACAATTATCCATTAAAAAGACAATTTTGTTACTGTTAGAAAACGTGCGGAAATTCAGTATCTGATATTTTCAAATGATAACTGAGATTTCCCCTGCTTAAAATGACACTGCATGAAAAGTCACATCTTTATTCAATCGTTGTGGCAACGACCTAACGAGGGGAATGTACAACTGTTCATCTCTGTATACAAAATATGTGGTATAGTAAGTTCTGTTCAGAAGTTTGAAGAAGACAGAGCACGAAGAGTGGTAGATGAACTACTGATTAGTAGCCTAAAATACCATCCAGCGGGTTCAATGAGATGGGAGATTTCGATCTGTCCAGGAAGTTTTAATCGCGGAACAATCGACTGGAGTTAACAGACAGTAACTGTGTCTCCTCTTGAGGCGATCGGGCAACCTGATCATTAATCACAGGTGAATGTGGTTGAGCTTCCAGATCTGATAATTCGGCCGTGTCTAATGTGAGGTCAGTGGTGCAGTGGTCAACACGATTGCCTCATGAACAGCGTAGCCGGAGTTCTAATCCGGGCCGTGGCAAGGATATACACTACTGACGAGCTCTAATGAGATCGAAACCCGAGTTTAGTGTTTCATTTCGGAACGGACCGACTGGAAAGTCTAACTGAATACGAAGGTCACGATCAAATGTGAGTGATGTTCAACTTAAAAGTTTGTTCTAACTAACCACTGTACGACTAAGTAGTTACGCCGAGTGGTGGCCTTTCTTACCCTGCTCTGGTTTTATAATACAAGACTTCAGAATCAAAGTGATATGGCAGCCACTGTCTTACTATGGATAGTGAACTTCAAAGATTCAGTCTTAAGTGAAATGCACACAGCATTTCAATGGAGTTACGCATAATTCATACCTTACCACTGAAACAGTGACTGATTCAATCCATGATACTCATCGATTCGATCGAATAGCTTTGTAACAGATGACTCCCGTGAAAGATTGTTAGTCAACTTCAAGTATTTCTATCGTGCTGGGTTACAAGTGAACTTAATGCAACACTGAAAGATGAACGTCCAACCGTACAAGCATTAGGAAATGGATTGCGCAACTGAAATAACTGACAGGAACGAGAGAAGACGCCAACTACCACTGCCTATCATATTCCAATGAGACGGGGAAATGTTTGACAGTCTTTATGATGTCCAACTCCATTTCCGGCAAGTAATATAACGTTCTACAGTTTTGGAAACTTAACACAGATGTCATAATCTAGTCCACTGTTTAAAATAGCATGCATAAAACAACATACAACAATCTTTCGGCGAAGTTAAATCAAAGAGATTCTTAGTAGGATTTCAACCATTAAATTGAGGTTAACTGTACTGGGCTTTACGTACAAAATGATACATAAGTTTGTTTTACAGCACATTTCACAAGTGTGCACACACGAACACGCATGTGCGCACACACGAGTGGTAGCGGGGGTCCACCTGTCAACACAGCCGCAATAGGGCTCATACAGCAGGTCGAGCAGCTCAATAGTGAACCGAAGTGAGCGAGTGAGTAAATGATTGCGGCGCATACACCTGCACTGCACTACATATCAGTTTTGTGACAATCCATTCTAGCAGATTCATGGACTTTCCATTGTGGGACAATTTATTCCGAATGCTCTCCGCTCAAGAAAAGGCAATGGCTGCGGAGAAGTACCAAATCGAAACAGCAACCTAAACCATATATGCGATACTGCACTACGGAAATCTAATCAATGGTCGTTTACTTGGCTGTCGTGTACTTTCTATTCAATCACTCGCTTGCATCATCGTACGGATTAACATTCCAAGGGATCCCGTGTAACATCGCTCAAAAGTACATAACACACGTATTGGGAAATGTTTTGTTCACGAAGTCATTATCCACACGAGTGCACGTCAGTGACAAACTAGTTTAATGACATCAATTGATTTGGTAATTGCAAATGCACATAATTATAACTCGTAGTGCTATGAGAAGCTCAGTGATTGATTGTCCTCCCAGGTGAACTATTCTGAGGATGAATTGTTTTAGGATAGACTTGTTTTAATGAATCGGGTAATCGTGTCGTGTATCGTTTGTGTCCGAAATATCCTGAGTATTAGGTATACAAGAAAGAGGCTATAAAATCGCAACTTCATATCAGTAAGGAAACGGCTAATTGTATCAGATAACAGTCAACCAAATGAATGCATATTTCGAGGCTAAATATTGAAATACCCGCAAAAAATGTTATTCAGATTAAACGACGAGAAAACCAAATATAATTGGGATTTGTTGTAACTTTTTGCACCGTTAGCAAGGCGGAAATTCAGTAGTATAAAAGACAAACAGAAACGACAGTAAAACAACTAACAAATAGAGCTGGTTCAGTCTAAGTTTGGCCAGAAAGTTAGTTTCAATCTTCAGGCAAGAAAATCAAAAGTGGTTTAGCTGTTTAGCATTGGTACTTGAAGTCGAGTTTTGATTCTGTGAACTTGATCTGATTTACTGACCAGAACGTCATACGGAGTGTGCTCTGACTCTCACTCGGGCAGAATTTGTGCATCGATCTTAACGATGACTCGGATTGAGAAGATAAACCCTGCTTTATCGCCGGAGGTCAGATGTCATTAAATTAACAGGATATACAACTCCGTTGGTGATCACTGGGACCAACTGTCTGTACACCCCTCTCTTCATTTTGGCTGTGATCGTGATGGACTCATGCTCGTTAACAAACCAGTAAATTTTAGGATGTGTCGAAAACCAATAAGCAAGTTAGGTTACCATTCAGGTCAATATAGCCAGCGTAGTGAAGGGTTAGAAAGACCATAAACAGTTGAGATGGACGTGTCATGGTGTTCACTCTTAACTAAGCAACTGACAACCGTTTTCACTGTTACACACATTGAATGAAGATAACAAACAGGAAGTAATTCGAATCAGTAAAACATTTGTTGCTATCCGCTACGATGAACTACTTATCCCCGATTCAACAAGTATCATTCAAGATGACACAGTCAAGACAACGAGTGTTACTTGCCAACCATCGACTAAGTCTGGATGGACATAGCTCATATCGATCCATAAAACCCGGAATTTGTAAAATGTATTATTATGTGCTTCACAAAACTCATTTTTCAACCAATTTTCTAAGTTCCATTTTGTCCTTGATATGAATAGACAATGAGACGCAGATTAGAACCGGCAACATGACTGCGGCCACAAGATCAGGTTTCTCCCTTTCATCTAAACAAACAATGTGCCGTTTGAAAACAATATTCATCCTAGTAGTTCAACCACACAGGCAATATCCAACAGATTAGTCGTCACGTGGCAGACAGGCTATTTGACATGTTAGGCAGAAGTTCCTGGCAAGTTTGAGAATAGGCACTACGGTGCGGTGACAACCACATATTTTCCAAACACTTGTTGTAAACGACGGGAACGGACAAACAGTCAAATTGGTAACAAACCACACACCCGCCTATACAGTTTGTGTTTAGAACTGGAGTGTCATCATTGTAACATTAACACCACAGTGACACGTGAAGTTACACGAGGACTAGATATAGTCAGGTGGCTAGAACCCGTTATTTTAACTCGCAAACACGCGATTGGTAACTGTTGTGGTTGCCAGTGTGTAGAGTCGAGTAAGGTCGACCTATGTGAAGGTTTCCGAAACTAATTCGAAGTATTTAAACGGACCTTTCGACGGTATCATCAAAGTCTATAGATGCTCCTTTAATTAAATCAGTTTAACTGATACGAAGGGTGCCATTTGAATGAGAGGTATTTCAACTTTGATCACGTGCAATAGTGCTAGGTTGTTCCTAGCAAACTGTCAGGTATGTGAACGTTTGTGTATGCGCAAAGCTTGTGAGAATAGTGTTTCAAACGTTAAGATAAAAATGTGTGCTCACACGTGGATTTCGTTCGAGTAAGTCTGACAGTTCTCTACCACAAACTATCAACTATCTCATTAACTCTTGAAGAATCCAAAGTCAGGTGGGGAGTACTCAGGTGACCTGTGATTTGAGTTCGATTATATCAGTAAGGGCTTACAACACCTTTTGGAACAAAGAAGTCAATTACGAAGGTCTTAGATACCAATTCGAACCCAGTTAGTAGGTTGCATGGAGTTAAGCACTGTACAGTATATGGAAACGAAACAAAAACACAGGATGTTTCATAACGGTAAATGCGACGAATTTCGACGACGTGTAAGAAGAACTAGACCGAACAGTAACCACATCAAGCAAACAGTCAATCATTGGTTAATGGAACTGTTAGAACTTGGTCAGAAGTTTGCATATTTGTACGAAAATGCTTAATTATCACACAGGGTCAGAGCATACGGTCCACCGCGTACGTTGTAAACAAAAGTTCATACTCAAAGCTGTGTAACTCAAAAAAGAAGGTCAGAAGTCCTATGTAGTCTTACAAGAACAAAACGATCGGTAAATGTGAGTTGAGGAATAGATGAAAGTTCCGGAAGGACGAGGCGAGCACAACTTTGCTATCCACTGGAGGATGACGAACAGATGTAATTGATGTCACCTACTTCTGCCTTTTCAGACAACTAGTCTAGTATTAAAGCTGTGACCACAAATATGTATTTACCCAAATCCGTTGTGTAACATCGTATCGCATCTCAGTACAAGTCGACGAGGAATCGATAGACAGGCCACGCGCACGGCACCCCCAGCTAATTCACACACACCATCGTATTGGCAACGAGATGAACAAACCACTGTTTTGGTAGCTGGAGCACGATAAATTAATTAGAAATCTGAGGTTGCAAGTTGTCTGCATATTTCACGGAAACAAAGTATTGTCGAAGTTTCATATTTTTCGATAACTACAGGAAGTTGATGAATATCGTTCAATCGTGAATCCCACATGAAAAAGAGTACGTACACAGAGGAGGCATCGTCAGAAGAAATTATCAGTATGGTAGTTACTCAAACCAAGCCACAATGTTAAACAAATGTCTTATAGCCGCCTTTTTTTAGAGCAACACAATGATTGGGAATAGGTGCGCCAAATCACAAATTTGTCATCGTAATTGCCAGTCGTGTATGCAGAGCTACTTTCTCCGGTGGGTAAAACATTCACAATAGTAGACCCAATTAGTAGTCAGTTCACCTACCAGTTGTTTTTTTCAATCACCCACTTTCACATATCCGCATGCAACCTCCACGCTCTTCAGTACAACAAATGCGCGCCTGCAGATCCTCCGTGCTTTTAAGGTTAGCCGACTGGATTGTCCCACTTTTCACAACAGAATAGTTTTCCATACCAGTCGTTAGTTAGCGAGATACAGTTACGGACAAGTGAGTTGATTATGTTAGTGAAAACTGTGGAGCAGTACAGTGTAGTTAATATCACGGTGAAACCGCAACACGACGTAGGTCAGAGAGCGCGAATACTGAAGCGCGTGGTCAGCGCCGATTGAAGTTGCCAAACAGCTGGATTGCGTAATAGGTCTACTCAGATTACCTCTCTAGGCACAACGTTTCATCGACGGCCATATCCAATTCATTCATGCCTGGAATTTTGGAACTTTTGCTTACTGGCGTACATATAATGAACGTCACTATAGCCAGTATACATCTTCTACTTCAAACCGACTAACTATCAGAAAAAATATGGTGTGCATGCAAAATGCACTTGTACAGAGTCCATTCTCGACACTCAAGTACGGTGAACAGATTGTACTTAAGATAAGCTGCTGTGATTCGGCAAATTCAAGTTGGAGATAAACAGATGGAGTTAGCACGCATACGGAAAACCACAGGGGCTAATGTTCTACCCACAGTCCGCAGATTATCATTGAAACGAACGCTGATTTTGGGGCTTCTTGGTGATGGCATGCAGTCATAGTCGAAGCAAAACTTCGACGGTGTGGGCAAACTGATCATGGATACAACTGTGCGAGATAAGACCTCAGAGGGGATAACGTTCTTTTTGGTTTGTGTGGAAAGAATGTTTCAGCAAACAGTAAAAAAGACCTTAACGAACGTTTAAAAATGTTCGCAATGCATTGCTGGAAGCACGCTGTGTACACTCAAACAGGAAAACGATCACCCGAATTTACAACCCAACCAAGGCGCACGGATATGAAATGTGAATGACGGCTCATCGAGATTTCGCCCAACTTTCAAAGCAGACAGACGTACACAAAAAGGACCCATCTCACGAAAGGCTGGTACACTGTACGGGATGATGCTCTGCAACAAGTGTGTGTGTGTGTGTGTGTGTGTGAAGAGCATGATTGAAGCTTGACCACTAGTTCCCCCTCCCCCCACAGAGTCTACCGGTATGATTCACAGCGTCGTCTGTCCGAATAAATAAACCCAAAATCATCTTGCGTCAAGTGCAATGTCTTGACTCAATCCACTGTTGCTTTTGTGCACCTCTCCGTCAGAAGCAGTAAACGTATGGGAAGCCTGGACAGAATCCACACGTCGACTTCAGTAGCGCAACTTACACAAGGATGCCCAGGTTACTAAGTTCACCCAGAGTAGGCCAGAGGGGAAAAGTACTCAAAGTCGTTGACCTTGACCACTTTCACGGGTGACGCTTAAAGTTACCGAGCTTCGCGCTAACTACGAAAGTGGAAGTCATGTCAACATGTGACAGTTCTCTCAACCCCAACTCTTGCAGCTTGTGCAGCACATGAAAATTGATTGCCTTTCCACACTACCATCACTGGAGAGAGTTAAACGTGTAACGAAACGCAGACACTCATTTGACCTTTCTCAACATGAACTGCGCACGCGTCGCCGACTGTGACCGCGTATGGGATGTGTGATTTCATGCGCACGTGATGGCTCGACCAAATCGGTGGCCTGACGGAACGGTGAGGGCAGTTGCGGCGACCGATCAGTTATCTCCTCTCCCCTATCCGTGTTTCCTGTTTGGCGTGCGCACCAGAGGCAACCCTGTGTCGAACACAAAACAGACAGCGTATGTTAGCCGGCTCGGGTGCGAAATAAAAGGCACGACTGACACTAGTGACGGGCGGCAACGTTTCACGTATAGGGGCTAAATGTCCTCTCGCACAAAACGAATGTTTGTTTACGTTCAGTATCGACGATTTGCAGTACCCCTGCCGAACGCTGTTCGGTCACCCAATCCTCACTCGACTCAGCACAAATCAGTCGACCTCGGTTTGTTGACCATCAAATACATAACTCTGGCGAATGATGTGATTGTGAACTGTCAAATCACTAATGGGTGTTATGGGCACTGAGGGGTGGGTTTTCAGCTTTTTACATACTCACGTCTTCGGCAAATGGAGGACAATTGACACGAATGCTGGTAGCCGGGACCCTCGGAGAACATTTGGCGAGCGGACGCATCGAAACTACTGATTCACCTTCGTGGTTAATTCAAGAAAAAGGCTGGGTTTGTGCAGAAGGTAAGTTAAATAGGGAGTCACATAAGAAGAGCGAGACCGGGTACGTGCAAATAATGCATATAATTGGTGCTACTGACAGATGTGAAAATACACCTAGAAAGATACGAATAAAACGTCATAGGATTTTTGCTGCAAATTTTTGTACATTATAAAATGAGGGGAGACGGTGAAATGAACAAGTTGATTACGGGGAATACCATGACTGTGTGATGGATGTTTTAGGTACATGACAAAATATACATTTCTTGACAATGAAATAGAGAAAGTACCTGGTGAATGATACATCTAGTTGGGAAGTACACACGCAGTGACCAGCGATCATCTGGCTTTTCTAAGGATCCCGGCTACGGCCGTTTTTTGCTTCTGTTCTGTACGCATTATTCTGTGTACGTCTACTATATAAGGCCTGATACAAACACAGTGATACTTTCTTCAATCGTGCAACTAGTTGCACGCAGCGAAGGCCTAACGACTCATTTACTATTCCATTCCTCAAGGTCGTTTAACCTGGACCATTTCGAGCTTTGTTTAACATCCTCGAGAGTTCTACGCACTTCTAGCTTGGCGCGCTTTCGAGTGGCGTCGGGTGCGCTGGAGCTTACCTCGCGCTTCTTTTATTTCTTTTCTTGGTTGCTGCCGTTGGTTCAAGATTAAGTTAGAGCTAACTACTTATCACATTTCCAAATGTTATCGGGAATATACGGTTTGTTTCTAAACCTTACTACGCCCTTTTACTCTAATGCCTGTTGGGATTACATTTCGACTGTTGTTCAGGAAAGGAGTTTTAAATTGCTAGTGGACGAGGATCAAGTGTATACACAGGCACTAATGAATCGGCTGACCACGTGACGTGAATTACAGAGATATTTTAAACACAGACCATAAAATAAGCTTCTTGATTTTGGCGAAAACAGTTATAACACGAGGTGAATATGTCATGTTGTTATTCAAAATAATCTTCATGTATTCGACGGAAGGAATTCCAGGTAGAAGTTCATTATGTACACGATTGGATGGACATGCACTGGAAAATTTCTTGTGTTCAATCTTTATCATGCACGAAAACAAAATGTCAACACTTTTGCATGTATTGAGAAACAGACTGAGGGCTATGACTAGGTTGATAGTTCGGATAAACTGTCCAGCAGGGTAAGAGAAGAAAATCTAGCTGGCTGCTGGTTGCTTGACATTATACCGAGGTATAGGCACCTTAATGTTGTATGCTTGAATGTAGACGTAGCTATTTTGTAGTGGTTAGGTCCGCTCCCCTTTCTCTTTTTTCTTCTCTCTTCCTATATAGGGTTTTTCCCCTTCGTGGTTGTGTGGTAGTTAAGCATCAGTGTGAACCACTGATGTATTGCTGTCTATGATGATGATGATGATGATGATGATGATACCATGTGCTACATGCTTACAAAAGTGATTACGAGTCGGTATGGATGTGATAAAAGTGAGAACAAGAACGGGGGGAGGACCACACCCTTCAAAACATTAAGTAAGTGGCGATGAAACCTGACCAGTAAATTAGGAAACTTGGATTCGACTCGTAAAGCAATCGCATAACACATCGACAGCTGAGGTTTGAGTGACAAACGCTGGACTGATGAGAAACGAGGTGGCCAGATGAATTTACATAGAAGATTACGCGTGTGGAAACTCAACAGTGAGTAACTCAACGATTGTATAGTCACCTCCATAATGCAGGGTGATGGTGAATTAGTCTGTGCGTGGGTTGTAATTTTAGTAATCGGGGAAAGCGTGTTGGTCTTTCTGCAGCACACCATCAATGGAAGTATTGCAAGATAAACTTGCGTTAATATCGTCTGTCCAGCTCACCTCCCCAACCTCAAGGTTTATTGATTAGTGGTATGAGACTTTAACTAAAATAAGTCGGAAGTCACTCGTAATTAATCGCAACGGTCGCATTCTCATAGACAACACATCCAAGCACTCTCGAAAAAAAACACTAGACTCGAGTTTCGCTGTTGTTATGGCTTATCAGTAATGCACATCCTTGCCACAACCTAGATATGAACTCTGGCCATGTTTTCACCAGACAGTCGTTTTGACCACTACGCCAAGGAACTCAAATCAGGCCCAATTACCATATGCTGAATATCAGCCACATTTACTTGTGAGTAATGCTCAGATTGTACGATCGCCCCAAGATAGGAATGCGAAAAATTATGAGTGATATCCAATAATGCCTAATTTTTGGTAAATTAGTTTAGCGGAGGTTATTGTTTATTCCTGCGTTCGACACGTACATTAAGAAGGTCATACTGCAACCAAACGTCTAAGTGCAATACATCAACGGTCATATTAACTGGAAATTGATGCCTGAGTGTAAATTTGTCTGCTCATTATCAGTCTTTCTGTCCGTATGTTCCAGCGTCTAAGTGTCGGTAGCCAGAGTGTGTCAACTAAACCTGAGCTTGAAGTGATGTGTTAAAAAGAATTTTCAACGAAATGATTTGGGTTAGAAGAAACAGCGTGACAAACATATGTTCTCATTAATTTATCATTAGGCCAATACAGTTATATAGGATACTTTAATGATCATAAACAGACTGAGTCTCCTAGTTGACTAGAATAGAAGAACAAAGCACATACGTCTCAGTATTCATCCTTCGTCACTCCGAACACGAGAAGATTTTAGTCTCGATAACAGAGGTCAACTTTCAGTAAGGATGCGGGATGAGAGGGCATTATGAAAAATCAAGGAAGTTGTACACGTGCGTGGTCTAGAATAGAATTACTCGGATACCTATCAAATCTTTCATGAAACAAAGAAATGTTATCCGAGGTTTGTGCTCCAGCGAGTTACTGTGTAGTTGTATTTTCTTTTCTTTCTTTCAGCCTTTTCCGGGCGGAGGTGCAATCTGTGCACCTTCACCCCAAACCCGTGTTAACGAGGATGTTGTCATCAGCTGCACAAATTTCTGCTACTTGGGCAGCAATTTGTCCACCGATCTGTCCATGGACCGCGAGTTGAGAGCTCGTGTGGCAAAGGCTAGTACTGTTTTCGGACGTCTTGAAAGACGTGTTTGGAAGAACCACAGCCTGAAGCCGAGCACTAAGCTGTTTGTCTACTGCTCAGTGGTGCTGTCCATATTGCTGTACGGCAGTGAAACGTGGACATCGTATCAGCGGAACGTGCGCTATCTGAGCCGCTTTCATTTGCAATGCTCAAGACGCATCTTGTGTATTCGGTGGTCGGACATGGTTCCGAACACTGAGGTACTGCGGCGAGCGGACATGGACGGATGGAAGCCTTACTGATGCTGAATCAACTTCGTTGGCTATGTCATGTCCGAGGAATAGGCGAGGACCGTATTCCAAAGCAGGTGCTGTATGGACAGCTGAGATCGGGTAAGCGAAATCCTGGTGGTCAGAAGCGGAGATACCAGGATGCTATGCAGGTAAGTCTTTCGCGTTGTAAGTTTGATTTTAGATGTTGGGAAGGCTTAGCGTTGAACTGGACTGCCTGGAGGAATACGATTCGGACGGGAGTCCGCGAGTTCAGCGAGCAGTTATTGCGCGACCGGAAACGAAAGCGCGCGGTACGCAAGGGAACCATCGTGTCATAGGTCGTGGTGACATGACTATATGGCGTTGCGGTGTGTGCGGCTGCGAATGCGTTGGCCGTTTGAGGTTAGTAGGTCACCAGCGTACTCACAGTACACCGTCGGCTAATAGACAACGAGTACGTTAGGCTCAGGTAAGTCACATCAGTATATTCATTCTACTTCTTTTAACTATTGCATCGACCGAGAACATGGTCGTTTGGCAACTAATCTGCTCCTCTTTTCAGAAACTTAAGTGTCTGCAGTCTTCTACCCATTCTTTTCTTGAACTTTATTGGTGTATTGAATGATGAATCGTTTGCCTGATCTTTTCGTAGTTCAACTTTGAGTTTCATTTTTCAACTTTATCCTCTCTAGAATGCACTAACATGCACTCGTATACTGAAATGCTTCTTGTATTACCTTTTACATATCTTTCTTCTCAGTACAGATCTTGTCATTGCAGTCTCTCTCTCTGTGTTTATTTTCCGAGAGTTAAGGGATTCCTTTTCCTGCTAGCCACTCAATTGGCTAACTAGCATTGGCCGGCTAGACACAAGAACCCCACTCACACACCTACTGGTCTTATTCCTTCGGGTTTACACCGGATACGTGGTGTGTGAGTGGAACCACAAATGGCGCAGCGCAAGCCACTTCAGTCACCGTGACAGGCTGATCGGCTTCGGATGCCGCCAACCATGCAGTCGGATGCTCGGTCAGTAGTCAAACCCTGTCTCTACCACGTGATCTCATCTGAATGAATCGACGACATCCCAGGTGTGAAGCAGCCCTCAGAGTTCAAAGTTCATCTGGATAACACATGGTGAACGCCATAGGCCTGCAGAGACAAACGACTGTCATAATGGTTGTGGCAACCAATCGCGTTACTACGGTTGTGAGAACATAACACTTGGTGTGCTTGCAGGCGTGTCTAGTCCCCGTTTATCCCTATCTGTATCTGTATATAGCTAGCATGTTTTACGTTTGCGACTGATGAGAGTGAACGAAATGTTAATGTTTAATGAAATGTTAACATACCGCAATATATGCCATCTTTCTGCTCTAACGGAATGTGTCATAATGAACAAGCTTCGTTCGCCTGAGGCAGTCAGCTACTCCGCCTGTTCCTGCAGCGGGTGGGCAACAGTAATGAGAAAGTAAACTATCTAAACTTCTTTGAAACAGCGATCCGCTTCACAAAGGTTACCAGATACGGACTTAACATTTTCTCTTGTGAGGAGCACAGTTAAAAGTGGTTCTAAGTCAATGGCGTCTCCAATACAGAGGTGTCCTGGAAAATGTCGACCGCTGATGTCCATAAATCGAAAACCGTAATGTTAGTTAGGATTGGAATGTGTATCGCCGTTCGTCCCAAACCATTAAACATAATTGTTTAAAGTTGACCGACAGAAATGGCAGAACCACTGAAACATGTGGTCACCACGTTAGCTGTCGAACCCATTATCCTTTCTGCAGCCGGTTCTATGATTATCTTTAGTGAGAAATGAGTTCAAAACAAACTGATTTGATGGACTAGTCTACAGACCACAACCACCAGAGGTGCGGGACTACTAGCAGTTAGCTACTCAATCACGCTCAATCATCCGCCTTTGAAAAGTGCACACCCAATGACAGTGTTTTCAATGATTTGAGCTCCGATGGCCACGAACGTTCCCGCTGTTAACACTTCAGAAGTCTGAGAGTTGTCAGTTTACAATTAACTTATTGCACTGGACAGAAGCGATCAGTAACCGCTCAAAGTGACCTTCGGTTTACTGTTAAACTGAACGGGGCTTTTTCGGAGTGATAACGAGCATCAAACTGTGAGCCACATGGTTCCGTGACAGACCTCTGCTCTCCATTAAGCTTGCGTTCAAAATCCCACAGCTTGTCAATTCTTGTCGTCATTACATATGAATGATACTAAGAGTTGTGGCGTATAGTTGGCAATGTGACTGAAATGCTACAAACGGATTTACACATTACACCGCTGGGCTACAAACAACAGCCTCCCATTTGACACGGTTAACTGTATAGTGATGCGTCTCCGTCAGTCGGGCTGCACAGGTTACTTTCAGGGATGCGAAAATCTGAGTACCAACACAAGCAGGCGCGAGATGAGCACGATTGTCTCAAGTGACCTTAACCTATCTGTTAAAAGAGCACGTTAATACTAAAGAATGCTAACTCGGCACTTGGGTTACTTGCCAAACTGTTTGGACGGTTTCACGCAGACTTTTTCACTACTGTGTTCAATTCGTTAGTGTGCTCCGACCGTGAGCTAAATATCTAAACTAGTCGTCTTTACCTGATAAAGGACACGAGAGGGTACAATAGACCTGCAAAACGGGTTACGACACTACGTTCTCCACCTTACCCAGATAGATTGTACAAACTGAGTCAGTTCTCACTGTGTTACCGGCATAGTAGAGGAGAATTGATTTTAGTGTATGGGATCCCTCATCAACCCCAACATACTTTAAAGCAAATACTTGTGCCCAGAGAAAATAACCACCTCAGGAGTAACTGATTACAATTAAAACGTCAACTGAGGACACAGTTTCAGCGCCTGGGTGTTTCCAGTCTAGAACTATTTACCCGAGTTTATCATAACTGTTATCAAAAATTGAATTCATGCGCAGACTTGACGTGCATATTCGGGACGTCAAACCGAATACTCAGGTATCTTTGTCATCGAGGTCATTGTAGTGGAATGAAGATACTCTCGACTGTATACTGTTGCCTTTTGTTTATGTTTGTTTTATGCCTAGTAGGCAGTAGTTGGGTTTCTATTCCGCTCATTATTCTCTAACTTATTCATTCGCAATTTTTCTACTGATGTACTTCTAAAACTGAAATAAGTTACCAATTTGTTTCCCACTTAGCCTATCGAACACAGAGTTAGGTGTACATAAGATGTCTCAGCCTCCTCCACTGCGTAAATGTTCTACAAAACCCATGAATCATGAGGCCCCTCTTTATCTGGTATTGATTATCTATACAATGTGCTGTTGTTTGATGCGCTTTCATGCATCTTGTATAAGACGTTCAGAAATAACACGAGGATCAACTGGATAAAACTAGTTCAGATTATTCTTAGTTGATCAGTATAGACGTTCACCACAACGTGCACTTAGTGGAGTGTCGATTTTAAATTGGATACGAACAATGTAGAAACACAACCTGCTTGTCATTCCGAACACCTATAGTCGCAGCCAGTGCAAACCAACACTCGGATGAAGACTGCGCCCAGTAGATATCGAGAGGAAGTAAAGCCAGGCGATCGAGTTGGCTGAAGTAAGCGGATAAACGTGAAACAAACAACACGCCGAATATGATGGATTTGTGGTGACTAAGGAGAGAACGGACGGTGGCCACCTGTAGGGCGGAGTGACAAATGTTAACCAAATGAATGAGTGATATTCAACAAATGAGAGACTGGGACCAGGAGGTAACCAGTAACAGCAATTTGATTGTTTCACAATGACTGAATGCATGTTCAACCAGTGAAGGTACACACGCTTTGTATAATCTTGTGATGGACGAAATAATGGAGAACTGTCTGCGGCATTCACAAGATGCCGGTGGTGGAAGGCTGACTGATTTTGATTATGCTGACGACAAGGTGTTGCTGTTTGACACTTTCCAAGCAGCACAAACAACACTACAGACTATTTCGCGTTCTACTAAATAATTCAGAGTGTGCTTTGCAACCTCAAAATGCAAAGTGCTTCTGCGAGATTGATGTGATTACGTGGATTTATTGTTAGATAATAAAATCACGAAGGTTGTTGACCAGTTTGTGTACACGTGACGCCGTATCAGTGGTGGTGGAGATGTAGGGAATGGAATAGAAGTGCGTACCTCTAAGGCTAGGGCGGTATTAGCTAATTTGGGACATCTACGGGGACTGAGAGCTATCTCTTTGATGCTTAAAGGTCGCGTGTATAAGGCGACACTGTGGATGAAACTTGGCCGCTCAGGGTAGAAGACGTGAACCGTCTTCAGGTACCTGACCACGGATTTCTGCGTTCAATCGCTCGCATCGAGTGGCACTAGCGACTAAGCAACGAAGAGGTTAGGAAGCGGGTGTTTGGCACTGATTGTCGAACGAGTTCTTCCGTTAAATCCGTACACTTGCACAGACTTGGATGGTTAGGTCATGTACTAAGGATGCTAACTACTCGTCTGCCGCACCAAGCTCTGTTTGCTGACGCTGCAGCCGACTGGCGTAAGGTGCGAGGTGGACAGATGATGACCTGACGTAGGGAAATGAAATCGTTCACGAAGGGGTTGGCTACTGTAGATCGGGTTCGTCTCCCTGGCTGGAGCTCTCATGACTCAGAGAACCGGTGGCTGGAGATGTTAGGTGAAATGGCAGCTAGTCTATCGCAGTGGCGTAAATGTTGTCGTTGTTTGGCCAAGTTGTCTGTGAAGTGAGTGCATTTAATGACGCGGGGCAGTAAAAGCCATAAGGAAGCTGTCTTGCTGATGACGTCTAACTTTCACCTACAGCTCGGTTGTTTGTTTGCAAGGTGTAGGCACCTTGATGTTGAATGTTTGAATATAGACGAATATAGACGACAGTAGTTAGGTCCCTTCCCATCCTCTTATTTTTTTCTTCTCTTCCTATATAGGGTGTTTTTCCCCTTCGTGGTTGTGTGGTATTTAACCGTCAATGTAAACCACTGATGTATTGCTGTCCATGATGATGATGATGACGTGCCCTTCCCACTCTGACACGGTTTGACAGTGCGTCTGCGTGTCTCAATATCACTTTTCCGTGACTAGCTGTTCGCTTAGAATGAATTAAGGGGTATCATTGGTACGGTTCTACATCCACGGAGTCGTCTAAGTTAGGCAGTTCACACTGATGCAGTCCAGCACAGAAATAAAAGAGGAACGTCGCACTGAATTACCCATATCATCATGCATCCTTATCAGCAAACGAGCGTTGTACATCGCTCAGGGAACTCACGTTTGTCAAACTGAGGGTAATATGTGCTCCTTCTGGGCTTCACCTCTCCTATCTATCACCCCAGTATGCTCGCGCTATCGTAATCCGATGTTTACTGCCAACCTGTTATTGTCAGCTGCAAATAACGTTGGGGTTCGAATACAATGCTTCCAGTTTCCCTCTCTAGGTCTGAATCAGTGCAGTCTGCTTAGTTTGGACCACTTTGAAGAGCAGTAACATAGAACTCTGGGAATAATTGTAAACTCAAACCGACTCACGGAAATGATTTTCAGACATACGAAGGCGTAATCGACACAGCTTAAGGTAAAAAATGCACAGAACAGAAGGAATGTGTCTTACAAACGTATTTAACGTGTACTGTCTGGGCGCTGCAAACTACACAGCCTACTTTTGCCCAGACATACATAATGCCAAACAAAAAAAACAGCGTTTGAGAGATAAAGTGAAAAGTGTACACAGTAAAATGTCCACAGCCATTCTCCGAAAACTGCCAATCGATAATCCAAAAGTTTTGGACTTCTCAATCACGTTAACAAGTTGGTAGTTGATCAACAATATGTTTCTATGCATAAATAACCAAAACGGATTACATGAGATTTTCTTTCTGATTGATCATCGGGTTGAATAAAATCGGTTTTAGATGACGTTTCAGTCAGGCATAGATACAGTTTATAGGCGGTCCCTGAAAAACGTTCAATATCCAACCAGTCGCCATGGTAACTACTGTGTATTCATAATTGTTTTTATTAACCTATCAATTGAACAGTAGAGACCAGTTCAAATGAGAACAAAACTGATTAAAATTCTGGACTGAAATTAAAAAGGGATAGCTTCAAGGCTAATCGAAAATCTTTGACAAGATAAATTCTTTGTACACAGCGACAAACAATTAGGGATTTTGACAGATGTAAGGTGAACACCGCTTATATTCTATTGTGAATTTTACATACAGCTAGACGTTTCGGTTGACCCATTTCGACAGTAATTACCGGACTAGAATTTCGCTCTTACGATCACGGATTTTAGAATCGAATTCATCAGCTTTGCACCATAAAGCATTCGGTTACATACGAGGTTTTCCAAAGCTGGCCCAAAACGGTCGCGATAACCCGGCTCGAACCCACGACCACGTGCTTAATATTCGGATATTACTGCCACTGAAGTACCAATGACTAACGAAATTTCCCTGTGGTGGTGATCAGCATGTTCGCCTTGCAATCAGATTGGCGAGAGTTTATTCAACCTTTGATTGTGAGTTTTGACTTTTTTCAATCTCATCAAAAAGAGACATCAAATTTAATTTTCATACGGTTTCATTCTTCCTGAAGTTATCGATAACGATTGCTGAATATGGGAGTATACTGCTCACGTTGTTCAGAAAGGTGAAAAACATTTAAACTAGAAGTTTTTCCAACGGAATTCGATCTTTGGTATTGGCTGAATTCATCAGCACAACGTTCTATAGTGCAATCTCCAAATTGCCGATGAGAACGTAGTAATATTAACTCAGATTAAAGATGGCGGTAACAAAATATTTCAAGATACCGCAACACAGTCGGTATGTTGGAAGCTTTATATCGAGTTTCAAGTGTCAGAGATCAACCGTTCCCTTATTCATCAGTAAGCCCAGTTTGGTATTTAGATTGTTTCAGTAACAATCGGGGTGGAATCAACAGCGCGCAGAATATTTAGCGTAAACACACTTCCATTGTAAACGCTCAGACTTCCAATGGAGAATCATGTAAGTAGGTAGGAACCGGCAGGCCACACAACATATTGACAGAACACTGGCTTAAACGACCGGGCAATGATAGAAACGGCAATAACATAAGATCAGATTACATAATACATTTTGATTACCACATATCAAAAATTGCGAAAATTTAAGCATATCTGCATTACAACGTAACGTAGTTACGCAAAGCTGTAAAATGTATAGCTTTCTATCAAACGATCATATACGCGATGTTCGCTGTCAACGAAAGTTAATTAACAACGGCTGGAAGGGCGTTGTTTTGGTTAACCACTTCCCCTTTTATGGTACTGTTAAACAATCTTTTTATCAACTGCCACTGAACAGGATGGTTGTTAAATAACGTTCTGCAGTTACCGCTTCGGCGGACTATTCGGGTTTCACTGTGGCAGCTTTCAGTCACACACCTGTCTCTCCGACCCCCTGAAACAGTTAGATAGGATGAGACGTCTGCATTATTTTGGGAAACCGCAAATTGTTTCTTTTGATCCTATTCACTCTGGAACATTTCTCTTTTACAAATAAAAGCATTTAATCCGATACTCTCGAATAATTTTCCCAAACGGTCATTGCTAGAGAATTGCAATCCCATCTACAGCTATGCACACTTTAGGAACACTTCACCAAAGAGACCAACCCCACGCTTATTTTCGTTACGGAACAACATATATACCGGATTCTTATTTTGAGTCGACTTTGGTTGCAGTCGTGGAAGGAACAATGAAAAAGTGCCCTCACTTTACAAATATATATATATATATATATATATATATATATATATAGTATATATGCGGCTGTGTGACACGTTCAATCTAACTAACGCCAGGTTAGGTGGAAAATTTGGTTTAGCCCAGGTCGACCCTATTGATTATCCTAATAACCGCCTTCCATTGGCTAGGGCTGTGTGAAGCAGATTGAGATCTCTTCATATCTTACAGCATGCCATGTCGATCCAGTCCATCCTCATTCACACCTGTTGAAGATAGTAAGACGGAGACCCAAGCCAGCAACATGTTTGTCACGTGGTGTGACTCTTATCCACCAGGTTGCCAGCTTACGTAGCACCACCCGTGATGGGATGATAAAGGTAGATGCAACCACGTGATACCATCTTGCACATCAGGATAGGCACTGTCTAATGCGTGACCAGCTTACCCTGGTTACGAATGTTAGCTCAGAATCCCAAACGGTGTTCGTGCTCTTAAGTAAAACTTTGTCTTTCTCAATCACAACGAATTATCGATTTTCGATTGGGCCCCAATTAATTCAAAACAAACGCCTGTAAATAATTTTGCGTTTGCTCTATGTGCTACTTAACTTCCATAACGGGAACAAGTGTGTGAGTGGAAAATCGATTTTTTTTGAGGAACACCCTTTCAAACTGGTTCATTGATACATTACTCGTCAGAAATGTTCCCCACATCATAGTATGTTAGAAAATCGACAGGGAAGCGGATCAGCTTTTGGCTTGCAGATAGACGTTTCAGCCACAAGGTTGTGTTCGTAAAGATCCATTATCCGGAATTAATCATGCAACATTGGATCAGGCATCCGTGTCTATGACCATTGCATTTCAGCGATTGGCGTTAAAATGAGCTAGCAGGCTAACTGCATGTTTCTAGGGGATACGTCAGTGTCGTTTACCCACAGTAGACGCAACTTCCTTGGTCGTTGATTTTTTTTATGCAGTGTTCCAGATGAACCAGTGTTCTGCAAGTTCCCTAGAATTTCCTTATTAGAACTGTTCCCATCCACTGAGGACGCAGAAGTAGCTCTCAACTTTTGAGCCAATGTCGCGAGTTCACCGTTGTCCATCTGTCAGTTGAGGTGGGCAAGAGAGATTCGTCGTAAACAGACAACGGGGGACTGTTGATAAACGGCCCCAACTGAAACTACCTCGTGGAATCTTCGTCAAGCTCGGGTTGCGTCTAATCCAACAACCTTTTAGGATGGCGACAAACATAGAAGAATCTGTCTGAGCCTTGAACCACTGGCGGTGAGCCGAACTTTCGAATACAGTCATCAAAGCCTCCTTTGCAACGACTGTTCGGGCTGTATAGAGTTTGATCTTCATCTCGCCCTTCATCAACGTTCCCTGGACAACAAGTGTCTCGTGATCGGTCAGATCACCGAATTCTTCTGGCAGCGTCTGAACGGCTGTGGTCAAGAGACCTTCATTCATTGTTAGGTCGGTTACATAATTAACCTTTATGACAGTAGAATTCCGGCATTGAGCTTCCTTTATTGTACGTGAAGATACACAACGACCGTAAACTCTGTCTTGCACGACTGACACATCTCCGTATCCGTTGTCAGTCTTGCCACATGTTGCCTTAGTAACGCCACCCACACAAAAATTCACAGGTTGTCCATTGCCGCTTCCGGTTTCTAATATTCCTGACGTTGGGGACTGTCATCAATTTCAGTGCACGAGTCGGTATTTTCAATGTATTTCATACGACCGATTAGCGACGCCGATTAGGACACAACACCCCAAACTGTTGTTCGTGAAAGCAACATACTTGACGGTTCTTCCACTTGATTTATGCACTGGAAAAAGTTTGTCACATGAAGTCCAATTGCAGCCGAACCAAATGATGACTCACTTAGGCCATCGTGATCGCAACTGCAGGTGACTGGCCTTGAGGCGTCACGTGTCGCATGAGGGGGCATGTTTCTTTAATTGTCGTGCCGATGTGCGCAGAGAAGTTATCCAATGTAGCTCCGTTAAGGCAGGTGGACCCACGATACGGGTAACAAAAATCTATTCTAGTTAGCGGCCTACAAGGGCAGATGCATGTGACAAAATTAGCGGCTATCTGCCATGCCTTAACAAGGTTTTTTTTCCATTTCGACCACATAACATTTTTATTTTATTTTAGAGAGCTAATTGTAATCCTTGAAAGTAGGTTTACAACTTATTCGAATATTTCTTTTTTTGATGCGCGCGTGACAACAAACGTTAGTTTTCTCAAACTGCAGGACTGTCATGAATGAACTTACAGTTACTAATAAATGTTTGCGTTTTTGAAAGAGTACCAGTCCTCATATGTCCGTAACCTCTAAACCACCCTTTTTCCAGTTGTCTGGCTCTTAAGCGACGCTCATCTCTTATTGTCAACAAAAACCAGGCGTTTGTAGCTATCTGAAGAGATCACCAACGTAAATTTTCAATAATTCGTCAGTTTCCTTGATTCGTGCGACAGAGCAAACAACAAAACGTCAATAGTTCGTGCGATTACACTCAGTCGGAAATGTAGCGTCTGACGTTCGTTTTTAATATACACACATAGGGTCAATAAAAATGGTATCTCAGGAAAAGAATTCAAAACAAATAATCGTTTATGGAAAACCAGACCTAGATTACCACCACTCACAGGCTTATCGCTTAATCCTAGTGTCCTGACCACTTCAGCGCATGCGTTCTCCGGTCAACCCTAAGCTAGGGTTTTATGAAGTCGTAACCACATAATGTAGTGTTTAAATGATCAGAGTCAATTGAGACAAACAGGCAACGCAGGAGCTTGTATATATTCATGGCAGTCAAACAATGGTCATTAATGAACACAACTGAGAAAAATCAGTTCTAACAGGCCAGTTAGAGTTGAAGCTTTCAAGACGACGTTGGTGAACAGGAAGACCATTTATGCATGGATCAAACAATTTGAAAAGCATGAGAAATGCATACGAATCGACTGCTTTCTACGATTATTTCAACTGTCTGAAGACAGTTGAAACAGTTTTCAATATGTGCTCGTATGCCACGACGGCAGTCGAGCAACCAGAATATAAGTGTCCTGCTTTTAACTGAAGTCCTTGAGGAGACAATGATGGATTTGGTCATGAGGAGTTATATTTAATTCCACAAAGAGTCAGGCTACGTGGAAAGACTACGTAAACACCCTTATGAAAGATCTCGGGTTTTCAAAAAACAAGTGACCAATCACCCGCAAAAAAGCGCACGCATACCGTTGTTTAGCGCAACGAAGATTAGAGACAAACATGTGGGTTGCATTGGATGAATAAGGAAAGTGAATTAGTGATAGTGTACACAGGTGTTACCAGATAGGAGCATTGCAATGTCTTCGACCCTCTGTTTTTTCACTGGACCATTAACACAAGAAACGGGCTTCTGCAGCGTCAAACCGAATCGTACGAGGTTAGTTAGAGCTCAGAGTGAATCACGGAATTCGCTCCCTTCACTGAGCAGCTTGGTTGCTTGATCTAAAAGCACTTGAGCTAGCTTAAACTGTTGGTAAGAGAACAAGAATTCTTGTCTAACCCCAAATGCCTCAAACTAGTCTTAAAAACAGCTTAGAACATTACCTACATTACCGATGCATTAGAGAGTGTGATCTAATCAGTCTATGAGATGGGAACACATACTACACCACTAAAACTGCCGGAGGTTTTTGCAAGAGTGTTTCTCCCAAGATGCACACATTCAATAGAACGGATGTCAGTAACAAATGTAAGCATGTTAGCTATATATCTAGCAGACAGGGATAAAATAGTCGTCAACTAAAGCATGAGAAAACTTGGAAAACGTCAGATTTCTGAAAGTAGTACGCAAAACACCGTGGAATCAACACGCGAAAGCTTGACAAGTACCAGTCTGATTACGGTTATTCACAATTGAGACAACTTGCTCTAGATTTACCAGCTTAGAAACCACTGCGACAACAACTGTCGCATAAGTTGCCCGATAGTGAATAACGAAAAACAGACTGATTCTTTATAACACCGTCGTTTGCACCGATTTAGGGGGGGGGGTAAGTCAAAATGTGTAATCAGATTTACAATAATAAAATACTAATGAACGTTACATGTTTCGTAACATTAGTTAATACAATATACGAAAAAGAACACAGGAACTCAAGTTTATGAAGTACAGTTCATTTACCTAAGACTAAAACGCCATATACAGCAATTTCACCCTCTACACGGCATCCCAAAGAAGAGACAAATCCAGGATGGGACCATGAATGATTGAAATTGCAAGATTTTCAGTAAAATCCAGTCAACAAGAGGACATCTCACAAAATCCAACAAGGAAAGAAAAGATCTCCGATGAGGTTGATTCATTCTGCACGAGAGACCGTTTCATGTCAGTACCAGAAAACCTACAGGAAGCCAGTTTCAAGAGAGATGATAAGTTTCCTTTCACATAAATAGTGTTCACGCACGGCATGAACGAACTGATCAGCTGAATGCTGTATGATATAAATCATTGCCCGACGTTTATAGATTTAACTGCCTTCAACAAAGACTCTTTTTAGAGAACGCAACCTGCCGACTACATACATTCTCAAGAGAGCATTAAAGTGTTTCCAATGAAATATTGGCTTTCTTATACACACTGAAAATCTCTTAAATGGACTGATTATTAATGTGTCCAGTAGGACAGAGTTGACGTAGTGAGCACGGAATAACTGGACAACAAAACATTGTCTCAACAATGAGGTTTTACAGTACATACAACATACAGTTTAACAACATATGACATTATACCATTTTATCATTGTGCATTTTTACATATGGCGTTAGATTAATCGTAACTGGGCCTATAACACATAAGGATAATCGGTGATTTTAATTTCTCCTTCTTTCTCTCTCGCTCTCCGTGAACCATACAGGCTAATTTGCATGCCAGGATTAGCTGATCGACTGTTCTACTCAACGATGCAGGTGGCGTCAGGAGAATAAGATCGGTCTAATGGAACCAACATACTGTCAATCGCTAACCGTTTGTGTCAGTAAGATAATCTACTGTCTGTAAAATTCGAAGACGGAAATGTCAGCGACTGAATCAAACCGTTACCATTATCGTCCCCTATAACTTAATTGACTTCCTACAGTAAGTGGACATATTTTCCCCATGAAGGCTAAATGATTGTTGTTGAGGAACGACGTCTCACGTGAACATAAGTTACTTAAGTCAAGAGATTAGAACAGGTCGGTGAGCAATACGATGAATGCGTCTAATGAGTTTTCAACACTGATTATATACTTCGAATTCAGAAGATGACATGTTGCTAATCTCGAATGAGTTCACTTAGTCTGGACAGTGGATGCCTAGTGGTCGTTCCCTATTTCACACTTTTATCAACGCAATTATCAGTGGTGAAACCGTAAAAAAAATATAGGTGAATATTATCAAACAACATAGGCTTCAGGGTAAAATAAAAAGTTACGTTACAACAGTCTAGTGAGTACATGATATCTTTATTTTGTTGCACTTTACAGTTTTTCTAGATATGAAAGGTGATCTGGCAGTGTTAGTAATCCCTAGAACACAGTTCCGACATCCCTTCACCTTTGCGTCACCATCTCTCACCAAAGACCATTTCCCACTATCCCAGTAGGTGCCTTCTTTGTACCTTCTTCACGTTAGGATATCTTAATAAAACGTTGGTGCGTCTCAATCTCACTTTGTTTGACTCGATGTCAGCTTAAGATGACCCAAGGGATTCTTTTACCAGTCACTGGTGTCATCGAAAATAATTGGTCCACAGTAATGTGGTTGGTGGAAGTGGACACACTGTACTAGGGTCCCGACACGACGTGAGTGGTTGCGTTTACGAAGGTCCAAGCTGAGTCAGTTCAGCGAACGCTCACTGTACACACTTGAGGCTTGGCTGTGTTAACCAAAGAGAGGGTCTGTTCTGTATGGGTCACAGCTCTAAGTTCCATCACCCCAGCAGGTTTAGGTTACAGTGGTCCATTCGTGACTGAAGATCTGATCCAGTCGAAATTCCTGTGTTGGGACTTCAGCGAGATGTGTCTGACTCCACTTTCTGCCTCACCAACCAAGTAAGATCAGTTTAGTTTCAACGATTCCAGAGATACAAAGCAATGAGATAGAAACCCTTCAAGTGATACTAAGGAATGCTATCGAGATGTGTGACATTCTTCTCCAACCAGCGATTCGAGTGGTAACTAGGACCATAGCCAGACAGGCAACATTTACCCACTTCGTTAAATGGAACAGTCAGGGTCTGATTTCATCAGAGCAGGAAGAAGACATAGTTAGCGATATGTTAACATCTAATTAATAAATGGATTGAGAATAACATAAGGTTACGAGCAAGTTGTAATACTTTCAACCAAACGTGTTTAACTTCATTCGTACTAGATTTGGTGCGAATATGTTAAAATTTTGTTTACTATCATCGGTCGCAAACGTGAAACATGCCAGTTGCATGCATCGTACATATAAGGACAAAGTCTTCCAGTTTTGGTCCTATTGCATACAAGCGCGGTTTAGTTAAAACACTGTTTGATAGAGACCCTAACAAATTGCAGACAGAACATGAGATGCTGAGACAAACTTTACTAGCAAATGGATACTCACAGAAATTCATCGAGGCACATAATACGGTGAATAAGAGCACTGAGCCAGTTACCTACTGCTCAAGAGAAGGATGTTTTCCTATTCTTGTCAGTCAAAATGATCATCTAGCCAACGACACAAAGCGCAAATTAAAGTCTGCTCTGACTCGAACGTATGAGGCTGCGTAGTTGCGCGTAGTTCAAACTATCAGAGAACCAGTTCTGCGTAACCACCAAAGGAGTTTGTCAAACTTTTCTATTTTCGACGTTGCGTACCAGTTCACTTGCATTTACAGTGACGTTCACATAGGCAGAACAGATCGACAACTATCTCAGTGAGTCGCCGAACACTGATGAGACACTATCCTCAACTTGGTGGACTGACTGATCGAATTTCAACGTCATCGACTGCTAAACAACTCAGGACATGTCACCAAGTTGACTCAGTAGACTCATTCAAGATAATGCTGCGCAACCGAAACCCAAAGTTACTGGCTTTCCACGAGGCGGTGTTTATCGGAACTTATCAACCCAAGTTATGTACACAAAAGTGGTTGAGGCAATCAATCGGGCTGCCATTGTCTTGATTACATAACACTTGGTGTGCTTGTAGGCGTATCTAGTCCCTATTTGTCCTTA
>JTDE01002342.1:39979-52949 GCA_014338405.1 Paragonimus skrjabini miyazakii | reverse complement strand
GTATATTTCCATTTCGACTATATCTGTGTAACGCCGCAAAATGAAGCACTCTCAGGCTATAGGATGACGTATTTCATCTCGAAAATGGCAGTGATTGCATTTATAACACCTGAAAAAGTGAGCTAACGCCAATAACGAATTGTTCTTGCCAAAGTGGTGAAAACATTTTTCATCACTAAGCTAATACGCTTGGGACTTATTCGATGTATTCCATTTTTTTCATTAACGCAGCTCATTTACAATTAATGTGTTGTATGTACTAAGCCTGAAATTCTGATGTTAAAATTTCATAAAATATTTAACAATCGAGGATTCGTGCCAAAAGGACCGTTTTGCCTTTTGAACGACCTTCAAGGCGAATCCCGTGAAACGGAAAATTGCCGTAATTTTTCATTTTTTCGCGATGTTTTATGTGTACACGGCCTTTGTTTGATGATCATTGATCACCTAATTCCAGCTGCCACTAATTATGGCGCGAAGGTATACCGAGATGAATACAACACAAATGGGCATAAGTGTGTACGTTATTTGCAGTTATGGGTTAGATGGTTCCCAGGCCACATTCAGAAAAGTCGTCAGAGGATACACAAAGTTTGAAGATAGACATTGCGTTTGATAAGGTAAGATACCTGTCCAAGACCTTTCTAAACCGCTAAATATTGTTAATAACTCTCATTTCATCCGAAAGTTTGTTTTAGCTATATGAAGGTTTCGGTATAAAGAAGTTTGCAAGTATGATTTTTCGACTTGGCGAGGTTGGCACATTGAAACGTTCACTTGTACGACCATATGGGGAGGTGTGTTAAAAATGAACAGCAAACGTTGTAGCGAAGGCGTTCAAATGTGACAGCTTGCATAGGAGTGCAAGGTTCAACTTTAGTCTTCTTAACCAGAGTGGAGAAGTACCGAGTTTTTGACAGTATTCTCTGTAGGTAAGTGAAGATTAATATCCCAATAAGTTTTCAGTAAGTGCTGGTGAGAGATATTCTAACATAAGCCTATCTGATATGTGTAGATGGCAAAACATTCTACGTAATTTTCCGGAACCATCTACATCAAACAATGGCGAAATCATTCGACTGTTCATTTTCTCCATCCTGAGAAATCTTTTTTCTGGCATGACCTTCAACATAAGGCCAACATTAACCTTGTGAAGCGAGAATTGACGTAACTACTCAGCATTTTCTATCGAACATTGGAAATTTTGAGAATCGTCGTTTTAGAAGCAAGTGAGCCAAGTGCTCCCCCATAAAGTAAAATTTTCCTCTATTATTATGTCCGTTTTGTGACTTGATTTTCATAATTGGTGCATTGTAAAATTAACAATTTTGAGTACGGTATGCGTTTCACGTTCCCATGTGTACACTGATCACGCTTTTCTAAGCATGCCTCTCACAGATGCGTTGAGAAATATACCATTATAATTATACTTATAATTATAATTATAATTATTATCATTATTATTATTATTAAGTGGAGGTGCAGTTTTGTAAAGATCCAACCCCGCGGCCGGTAAACTGAATGCCTTCTGATACTGCCTAGTATCCTTTCAACATTTGCTACCTGAAAGCGTATCTGTTCAGAGAGGTTGAAGGGGCAATTATGCAGTTTGCCGGTATGGTGTTTCAAGGCCGAAACGAGTTGGAAACGACCATTTAGGCGCGAAAAGATATTTTACAAATTTTTCATGAAATATTAAATTGCATATTACGAGACAAATATACAGATTTCTTCGAGTATACTAGTGCTGTTGCAATGTAAAAAATCAGGCGTACCCAAAAATCGCCCATATTCGCACTTTTGTTGAAAAAATGTGTCGCCATTTCTCTCGATAAAAGCATGATGTTGGCTTTCCTAATCGATTTTACGTCCTGAAACTGCTTCCATTGAAATTTTCGTGGTGGAATACACCTTTCGATCTTGCAGAAACGCTCAATTTCCCGCGGTCTTCGAGATATAATAGAATTAGTAATTTTCGACCACGTTGTGCTCACATCGCATTGTACACGAAATATCACAGTAATTCCTAATGAAAACTATGTCGCCACGGTTGTTGCTTAGTCACACATCAGAATTATATATTCATCCTGTTTCCTCGATAGTATTTCCGATGGAAAACGGTCTACGTTATCATCTGATTATTTCTACCTACGGTGTGGTGTAAACATGCATAACACGTCCCACCCTATCATTGAAAACGTGCGCTTTGTTTAGTTTATTGCTTATTGATCGTGCTTTAAGGTAGCTGGCCATATTTACGCGAGTCAATGCTCACTTATCCGACGGATGATGACCAACGTTTATGCTCGTTATTCATCTGGCGAAAACATTGATTCCCACTTCTACCGTTTCCCCTACAACCCCTCTATCTTCGAGCCATGGATGTTTATGATTCAGATGATTGTCTGTCTATCTTTTTCCCAGCTGCAGACTTCGCTGACGGCTGCCAGTATGTTATCCTATTTTCTGGCCGCCCATATACTCCCTGTTAGATCCCGGTATTCCACACCTGGGGCTTCACGGCTCAGACTACGGGTCATCACTGTGGCCTGATTTTGGTGACATTTGTAGCCGCCGTCTCGCCCTCTCACGCGGCGCATCACGTGACAAGCCTAAGACTAAGTGACGCTCACTGTTCCAACCTGTGCATGCACACCCACACATCCATCGGCCCGAAAACTTTGCTCCGCATCGGAACACACGCACGCACGCGCACGCGGTCACCACCTGCACACTCAACCAACTGGAACGCTCCAACCGGATGTTATTCAGTGCGGTCAATACACAGGCCCGCGTGACGCGGTTGGACCCGGATCGGAACAAGGAACAACACAACTGAACAGGACAGGACACGGTCCGGACGAGCGCCACTGAATTGAGCTTGTACACCAATCCCACCAATAAAGATCCAAACTATTTGATTTTACCTTCTCATTTACTATCGTTGAGATATTGTTATTTGTTAGTGGGTACTCAAGCTATCACGGTTAAGAGTTCCACTACACATTTCAGCGCCGGACGAGTGCACTATCCAAGGAAGGTGAATTGTTTGGCGTGTTTGTACTTCATGCTTAGAACACGGAGTTGCAGCCCTGATGTTAAGGATATGTGTGATCATGAGATAGTCGCAGTAACTGCGGTGGGCTCAACATCTGGATGTGGTGCTATGGATACTGTCTGAGGGTAATTCTCTTTAACTGTACTGCATTTTGCAGAACTCGATTTAGGTCACGATTTTGCTACATTGGTCGTTCAAAAACAGCATAACATTCACAACCACAACGTTGAAAATAAGTTTCAAAGCGGTCGTTAATTTTAATCATCGCATACGCCTGGCATTGAGTATGGTAAGTCCAAGCAAACGGTGACAGGAGTTTCAGGAACAACGGTCCTGTTACGACCGAATTGGTGGAATTCGCCAAAAAGATGGAACATATTCCATCGTCGAAATTGATGAATCACTGTTCATGAAACGAAAGTATCACCGTGGGCTTCACTTCCCGAAGGCATGGGTAATAGATGGTATTGAAAGGGGGACGTGGAAGGCGTTCACGGCCGTCCACCCTGGCAACAGACGGAATACAGCTACCTTATTGCCCATCATCCGAAGACATGTCCGGGTAAGACTGTTACACTATTTCATTCATTTGTTTTCAACCGAACACCATCATCATAACGGACGAATGGAGAGCCTATAGAGCTCTGGATGGAATAGCTCATTACGAGCATTGGACGATGAACCATTCAGAAAATTTGGTGGATCCTGACAATAGTGTGATTCACACACAGAGCAGAAAACCTTTGGTCCTTTGCCAAGAAGCATTTTCGTTCTATAGCTGGATCAAACAAACGGCAGCTCCAGTCACACCTTTAGGAGATTATTTAGCGAAAGCGAAATCCTGGAAATGTGATTGGCAAACTGCTTTTCACCTTGTCCCACAATGATTTGTTATGAATTATATAATATACATTGACATTTTTGCACGCGTTTGTCATTCCGATTCATGTATATAATGTTGACATTGGTAGCTGCTCCGTTGACTTAAGCTATGATCAACGCCTAAGTATACCGCATATGTTCACGCTAGTAGTTGCTCCGTCCAGTTGACTTCAGCCATGATCAACGACTAAGTATGCCGCATGTATTCACGCTAGTAGTTGCTCCGTCCAGCTGACTCAAGCTATGATCAACGTTGAAAAAAATGAACACTGCAGAATTCAAAATAAACTCGTATTGGGACAGTTCAGGATGAGATATAAGGATATCCGTCAGTTCCGGCAGAAACTGAGATAACATACTGACAGCCGTCAGCGAAGTCTGCAGCTGGGAAAAAGATAGACAGACAATCATCTGAATCATAAACATCCATGGCTCGAAGATAGAGGGGTTGTAGGGGAAACGGTAGAAGTGGGAATCAATGTTTTCGCCAGATGAATAACGAGCATAAACGTTGGTCATCATCCGTCGGATAAGTGAGCATTGACTCGCGTAAATATGGCCAGCTACCTTAAAGCACGATCAATAAGCAATAAACTAAACAAAGCGCACGTTTTCAATGATAGGGTGGGACGTGTTATGCATGTTTACACCACACCGTAGGTAGAAATAATCAGATGATAACGTAGACCGTTTTCCATCGGAAATACTATCGAGGAAACAGGATGAATATATAATTCTGATGTGTGACTAAGCAACAACCGTGGCGACATAGTTTTCATTAGGAATTACTGTGATATTTCGTGTACAATGCGATGTGAGCACAACGTGGTCGAAAATTACTAATTCTATTATATCTCGAAGACCGCGGGAAATTGAGCGTTTCTGCAAGATCGAAAGGTGTATTCCACCACGAAAATTTCAATGGAAGCAGTTTCAGGACGTAAAATCGATTAGGAAAGCCAACATCATGCTTTTATCGAGAGAAATGGCGACACATTTTTTCAACAAAAGTGCGAATATGGGCGATTTTTGGGTACGCCTGATTTTTTACATTGCAACAGCACTAGTATACTCGAAGAAATCTGTATATTTGTCTCGTAATATGCAATTTAATATTTCATGAAAAATTTGTAAAATATCTTTTCGCGCCTAAATGGTCGTTTCCAACTCGTTTCGGCCTTGAAACACCATACCGGCGAATTACACAGTTGCCGACGGAACCATCAGGTATTTGATAACCATGAATAAAAATAATGTTCGATTTTTCCCCTGAGAACGTCGTCAGTCAAGTTTTGCACGACGACCGCAGTTATGCTAGGTCCCGTCGTACATGTTGTAGAAAGAGTGCGATGTTACTGAACTGGCGGAATGTGTAGACGATTTTGATATCCTCAGCAAACAGAAAGAGTTTGCCACGTTCAATACCCTCGCATACGTCGTTTATATATATGAGGAAAAGCAATCTTCCCGAACGCCTCCTTGACTCACCCCACTGGTCACTGGTTTTGGTGTTGAGCAGTGCTCTTCTATTTTGACTTTTTGGTACAGCCTTAAAATATGACGAAAGCTGGCTATACAAGGGATCTTGTGTGCCAAGAGGTGCTATTTTGCACAAGAGACGCTCATGGGGCACACGGCGTAAAGCCTTTTGCTTGTTTGGGAGTAGGATAAGTACCACATTTCCTGCGTCGGCGGACGTCGATGAATGGGTTTGGGTTTTCAATTAACATGTCATGCAAGAATGCTCCCTAGAAAAACCGTGCCGCAAAAGTTTGTATGGTTCTGTGACCCTAAGCACTCGACAATAGATACTTTTATTATCCTTTCGAACATTTTCGAACAGATTGTTGTGTGGTCGGTGGGATGATAGTCACTAGCGCCCTGTCTCGGATCATTTTTTGGAGTGTCACAGTGATTGAGCTGTTCCACTGAGAAGGGAAGGTGCTGGATAAAAGTCATAGTGGGACCAACTCAAGCACAGGAATGGATACATCGTCACTTCTTGGCTTGATAGCCACTGAAGACATAAAATCAGGCCCAGGATCAGTTGCGGATTTGATGGTAGTTGACTGAAGGCAGTTACTTCTAACATCAACCAGTACATTACTCAGAGGTTTACTCGTTTTTCCTGAAGTAATAGTGGGTAATACGGTGCCTTTTTCGCTGAATGAGGCAAGAATGTGTGAGCTGAAGATTTGGCTTATCTCATCAGGGTCATCAGTAAACGTTACGTCATTGAGATTAGCAACTTTTATAAAATGGCCCCTCATGGAAATTCTTTGTCCCATCAGCTGCAGTAATCTCTTGCCGCTCTGCTCGCTACACAGCACGAGCTCTTCTTCGTTTATATAACGCAGTTGCGTTCTATGTTCTATGTATTCAAACACGTTGTTGAGTTGCGCCGCCAGGGAGAAACCTAGTGTTCAACAGTTTAAGTCTCTCAGTCTCGTTTGCAATAGGGATCCCATTTAGTACATACGAATCGACGCGTTTTTACTTTATGGAAGCCAGAATATCGACACAAAAAGTGAAGTGTTTGATAGGTTCCTTGGTTGTTACTTTCAAGTGTGATGTGAGAAAAAACGTATTCCAACATGGGGATCTTGATAGGGAGAAGTTGGTATTTCATTAAATGAATTTGATCGGATGGAAGGCTGCAACTGTCGGCTTGATTAATGCACTGAAGTCAAACAAGCACTTGATGATATTGTAGCCACTTCCTGGAAACTGTTATAAAACGGATATCTTAACAGACAAGACACCTTTTGAAAATGAGGTCCAAAATATGCCTTTATCTGGTAGGCGTTGGGAGATGTTGGCTAACCCATTCGGTTAAATGCATGGAAGAAATTTAGTTTGCTTTGCAGAAGCTGAGGATGAGGTCCAGGAGATATTTTGTATGCTAAAGTCACAGCTTGTTTGCAAGGTATATGTGATACATGATTCATCACCTCTACAGGGCCAGTCAAGTCACAGCTAGTAGCATTGGACGGTCGGTAGATGCATTTTATAAGTAGCTCGCGAGTGCCACTAGAGACCATTTAACACAATGGGTCTTTGATTTTGTGAAGATTAGGTTCATCAAGTATGAGTGTGGAAAATTGCTGTTTTAAGCTAACAATGTATCCTCAGCTTCGTCCTGTGAGATGATCCCTACGGAACATATGATAACTTATGATGCATATTTGTGTCTGGGGATATCAGGGGAGCACCACGTGTTAGTGACGAGAATGATATGGAGATTAAATAACAGACGAAGGATGTAAAACTGTACATATTACTCATCACCGATCTTACGTTCATGAGTAGCAAGTTGATGGAATTTCGTCTCCCAGGCATGCCATTCAAAATGTTAAAGAACCGCGTGACGGATGGAGCATCGGGTTGCAAAACATCAATTGGAGAGGCCTGGTTAAGGGCATTTGCCTATTTTCTGATCCGGTTTGAATAGGTGTCGCAAGGACTTGACTCCACAACAAAACGCACCAGAAGAGTGTCAGTACGGTAAGGTGGCTGAGTGGAACGTTGGTGGTTGAGGAAATGCCGAAGGGTTTATTAACTGAAAGACTGGTTTGACGAGCATTTGTGTTAGTTATAAAATCTGGTGGTGATATACTTGACGTAGTGTGTACGTTAGGAATTTGGTTTCTAGTAGCATTCACGTTTTGACTAGAAAGCTGTGGTCTTGCGGAGCTATTGAGTAAGACATGAAAAGCGTGAAACTTGTTACAATTGCGGATTGGCTAAAAAACGACAGTGGACGATTGTTCGTTTTCGTCTGGGAAGCGTTTTCTCTTAGAGTGGGATTCTTAGATCCAGGTTAGTAGCACTCGTGAAATACCGTTGACTTGCGCTTCTACCGCAAATCCAAAACATTATTATCTAACAAGCACCGTACAGGTCTTATTGTTGGTTTAAAGACTTGTCCAGGAGTTTTCGATCTACAGTTGGTGTTTACAGGCACATATGACGGAGGGAAGTGCCCACAGTAAGAAGAATATGGCTTTGCTTGTCCAGCTTTGCTTCTGTGACGGGAATTTTAAATATTGCTCTCAACACTCTGGGGAACTCTCGGTGCATTAGGTTGGTTGACGGAGGGAGTAATTGATGTCTGAGGGGGTATTTTTGGCATCAACCGCGGATCTTACCAGAGAAACCTGACCGCGCCTGGTGTCAGTAGAGCTGAACGTGGTTTCCATTTTATCATCTGTCTGGACGGACAACGTAGCGATGTTGTCAGTTGCAACCTGCTGATCTAGAAAATTCGTGGAGCAATCGAGATTGACGGTCAAGTCAATAGGATTCCTGATTTTGTTACTTGAGTTCTTCTTTGCTTGAGAAATATTGATGCGTAATATCTCCCTTTGGAGCAGTGTCTTGTCATCAAACACCTTTAAAATTTGTGGCACACCTAATTTGGTCCTGTCTTTTGACGACGTTCACTTGTGAACTTCAGTAACATCGGACAGCATCTTAGATATTATTTCTTGCAATCTTAGAAAACGGCACTTCTGTTCTTTCATCCTATTAGCTTTGAGAAAGATTCTTTTCACGTACAAAAAAGGTATATTGTCAGTTGCGTGAAATACCACCGCTTTACCTGCACAGCATAGCCGGTTTTGCGATTCCGTGGTCATTGTATCAAAAAACGTTCCAGCAGCTACGAGACCTTTATCATTAGAAGTGGTTTCGGGACGGGTGTTATTTGAAGCATTTAGAATGTTAACTATCTGATCTAGCCGGTGCAAAACTTTGGTAAGCTCTTTGTACTTACTGCGTAGTTTCGAATTGCAGCTTCTAGATCCGTTATTTTTCTAACTTGATCTGCGGATACATTTATAGTGGGAACTGAACATATTTTGGCGTTTTCACTTCCTTGTAATGGACTCATATTCGCTGTTGAGATTATCATTTTAACAGCGGATTAGTGCTCCATAGCAATAACAGAATCGCAGCAGTTGTTGTGCGTGGTGTCTGGAGATTTTAGACGTTTCCTCGTTGCCAGCATGCCATTTTGCGTGAGAATGACTGCTTGGCGACCGATAATTATTACAGATTACTGGACTCAGTGGACAGTAGGGTATAATATTTCTTTCTTATTACAAAATTGTGTTCAAAAAGTTTCAGAGCAATTACCAATGAAAATGGAGAAATTAGTACGCTAAATCAAGTGATTAAATGGTATAAACGGAATATGCACTTGCGCACAAGGATAACTGGCTTTTTGAAAACATGTGATGTCGAATTTTCATTGTTATTTGAAATAACGCCGGAAGTTGGTAAGTATGTGCAATTCTCTGACTTTTACGAGCGTTCTCGATCTTCCGTTGCTACTTTTGGCATCCCGCATCTCTTGACAGGGACCTCACCATATTGTCTGGACCTTCGACTGATCTATCCTTCGAACTTGTTTACTTGTTGATTGCAAACCCTATAAATATGGGTGAGTCTGTGACAATGTTGTCTACGGGCAGAGCGACACAATAAGACCCTGTTTCAAGGCCAGTATTCTTCCCGTCTTTATGCATTGGCCTTGGGTGATTTGGTCATTTGCTACCGTTATCCGTTGTTGTATCGTCTGCCGTTCTATCACCCGCCGTGCCGTTAGCTGTCGTTTTAGTATATGTCATAGTCAAATTAGGCGCTTATAGACAGTAAATCTGGCAAAAAGTTAAATATACTAACATTATGCTTGGGTGCTTTTATTCGTACGTCATTCTCCACAAAACAGCGTTCTGAACCGGAAACTCATCATGATATGACAAAAAATACCGGAGACCTTATGCTCTTTTGACGCATTCCACGAAGTGTTTGAGTACACTGTGATTGACTGCAATGTATGTGGTGATGTACCAATGGAATACGCTGTTCGTCTACGCCCACTGGAAATGACTACCGCACAGCCGCAGCTCACTAACACATCTAACCATTAAAACTGTGGATATAACTGAGATTCACTGCCCACTGACAAGACGAACGTCCCTAAGTTTATTCGAACGTTCATCTCTCGATGAATTCACCACGAACCAATTAGAAAATTCGCACTTTCCACCCAGAAAGCCACTCATGCGTAGGGAGTAAAAAATCACTCATATTGTGACCACACCTCGGACACCGTGCGCTTGATCGGACAACAGAAAGACAACGCCGAAATATGCAAAGATATGATATAAGGCACAACACACATAAGTGGCGCCCGTTCGGGATCGGAAACCAGGTGAAAGTAACAGACTACAGCTGACCAAAAACATCCGGCCCCGGCGCAGGAAAATTTAGAAAACGGTAGAATAGACCATTCACCATCAAACACCGCAGGGATATGAGCGTAGAAATCAACCACGGTCCTCGTGAGCGTTGAATTAATGCGGTACACTTAGAACCTTGGCATAATCGCGACAAGTTCCTTAAAGGAGGGCGAGCGCGGTAGGCTATCCGGCAAGAGGTGCGAGTACTTCAACTCTCGACAGAATATTTTAACGCAAGGTAGATGTGCGTTCAAAACCCATGGCGAGCGGGTTGCGGACAACATGGGCGACCGAATGAGTCATCGCTCGGCTGGATTGGACCAGTAGGCGAGACACGGCGGGCGAAATAGGATAGACGACCGAATTGGAGGCGCAATTATTCCAACACTCAGAGAAATATCTCAACACGGTCGTGAAGTATGGCCAAAGCCCATGGTGAATAGATGGAGGACGACATGAACAAATGAACGAGACATAGCTCATTGAAATCGGACCAACGGACAAAGATTGGCAAATGGAAATCCCTTCCATAGAAGGCGCCGATCACACACAAATCGGGCAGATGTGTAAACGACGTGTGAGTGGAAACGGTGGTTGTTGTGGACTGGAACTGTGATTCCAAAGCGCGAGAGCGCGTGTGGCATGGTAACTAGCGTGTTCGACAATAAAGAATGTGCCTTATTAGACGCCTTTTCGCTACAATATGACGTGAGCCCTGAATAGGTCCTTCGTCATTCATAGGTGGACTCAACTTTCACGGCGATACTTCCATGTCTTTGTCTCTCAGTGTATGTACACAATGTGACGGGAAATGCGGACCCGTTGTTCTCCAGTGATGTCCATCTTGGCAGCAAAGAATAGTTGCAAAATGCGGATTCGCCATTCTTGCTGGCTCAGCACGTGTTTATGATCATCGTCTATTAACACATGCTAGTGGACTCGCAGCAGCTGCTTCACACCCGCTTACACCATGCTCCAGACGCTCTCAATCGGATTCAGCGTGGGAGAATGGGTTGCTGGGTACAATAGCTACTCGTCCTGAGGGGCACAATCTGAAAAGGTACTTTTCAAATAAGTACGACAGAAGACATAGTCATAACAAAGCCGCGCTTATCTCCGGCTTGTCCGTCAGACCACGAAACAATTGTCTGCAGACATACCTTTGCACCGTATTGGTTTAATAGAACTTTCTATCTCTGCTCCAATCAAATTCAAGTTTTGGCCTTTGTTTTTGGTGAGGAAAATGCATGCTTTCGGTCCTCAACAGTGTGTCACTTTATTAATAAGAAACTAGCCTTTGCGACCGTCCACCTTTGTGGATCAGAATAGGTTGCTCAGTAGGCTTGGAATTTATTGACGCTTGCTACGTTGCAAACGCAGTTATTCTAAATCCAGCCTATCGACAGAAGGTGGGAGTAAACTGCGCATCGCTTGAACAACCGCTGGACGCCAAGAATTATCATTTATAAGGTCATCCGTGATAAATGTGAAAATCTACGGAGCATCCCTAAAATCTGGTGGTTAATTTTCAACTTAATTCACAGAACAATATTTGGCGGATTACCTTTTTAAAGCTATTCACATTAGTAAGACGCATCACAGAAAATCAGTAACATACTTTCAAAGAGAAGTTTTATTAAACGAACGTGTAATGATGCTCTGATGATTTGCGAGAAGAGTGTGTAAAAAATTTTAAACAAACATTAATGGAGTAGATTCACTGATTAGAAGAGTAGTTGACTAAAGTTAATGGACAAAACTGAAACTCATAAATTAAACGAAAGCCGAGTTACTTTATTACGATGACGATAATTCAGTAAATTTTATTTACGGATACCTATCAAAATGAGTGGCATGTAACCCATATTTCCTCAACGAAAGTGAGATAAGAGTTACACTCACGACTACTCAACCACTTGCACAAATGTACAAAAAGCTTTAATCTTCAGAATACTCAATGGAATATATTTGAATTTAATAAACAACATATTTGCTAAATAGAATTTTGACACAAATCCGCCCGGAGGCGCCACGGGAGGAGGCCAATGTAACTTGTCCGCATTGCATCGATTCTGCAGATGTCGTCCGAATTCAAATAAGACATTGAATGCAGAGACACATACTTGTGAATAACCGAAATCACGTAAAACAGAACACACTGTCGAAGACTAATTAAATAGTTGCGTGTGTAAATTAAATGTGAGGGTTTTACTTATTTGAAGTAATGACGAATCAACAAGAAATACAGCAGAATCACCTGGGCTGTGACAAAAGTCAATCCCGTGTGAACAGCACTCCATAGATGAACATATGCCACCGAAGGTCACAGCATTTCTTTGAGAACTATTTAATCCAAGCGGCCCCAAATAGTGCACGCAGTGCTCTTGGTGTACGCGATGACATAATTCAATAACAGGTAGCACGATGAGCTTCATTGCGTTGAAAATCAAATTCGTATGAAGATGTATTAGAAACATTTAGATGATAACCAAAATCCCAAGAAGGTCGATACGAACAAAAACTTGACGCAATTATTTTTGCTTTTTGGATTATATAAATATTAAACAGGAGCAAAACTGACAACACTCGGAACGGAGGACGATGGGTTATGACAAAGTTCAGACATTGATGAAAAACACTTCAAAGGTCTACCGCGAAACTCAACAAGTGGTCGGATTGTGCACAAAAAGGCGCTAACCCGCTTCGTCTCCCTCGGTCGTTTCATCTCCACTACTCCGAAAATCATATGGCAAATTCATGACCCACTTTGGCCGCTCATTGCGAT
>JTDE01002340.1:88534-100531 GCA_014338405.1 Paragonimus skrjabini miyazakii | reverse complement strand
CGGAGATCATGTGATTAACTATTCTACCATGCATTCATTAGACAATCTCGGCCGATTGTCCAACCAAACTTCGGACTGTGCATCGTATATAAAGTTTCAAACCTTTTATTACGAACCACGTGCTTGCCAGTAAAACAGTTATCGAATATATGTTTCTGTTGAGAAACTCTTGACATAAACAGCATCGTATATCTGAAGACAAGCAAACAAAAGAAAGCACAAACTACAGAAAACTGTCAAACTGGTAAAGTAATCATGGCGGTTTCGTTTGTGATAACAGTCTGTTAAACAATACAATGCTCGTTGAACTGCTTATTCTTGTAATAAAATGTCTAATTACATTAGTATTAGTAAGAACTATTTTAAACTGCTAGGCTGTATCTAACATGCTTGCCACACCTTTTTCTACCAAAATTATTTCATTACTGCAGTTACTAAATATTAATCGTTATCGTTTCTCCGCTATGTTTGCAAACTTTTTTCTCTATAAATGTGTGTTTCCAGCTGAAAGCATTTCTCGATTAAAATAAATGCACAATTTCTTTCATATAATCTTGCTGGACCAACTTTAGGATGTTATCTGATTATACTTAACATAAGTTTTCGCAATTCCACGTTTATTTGCGCTTTTGGTTTAATGTTGCTATTCTCAGATGATGACTTTTTTCTATAAATTCTTTTGTATTCTTTCTCTTTCACTGCGCCTAACACTGACTACATTCTTCTCTTTTGATAATCATTCCAGTCAGTGAATTTTGGGTTAGTCTTTGTTTAAATAGCTATTGAGCACATTTTCTCACATACTTCAACAAGGCGAACACAGTTTCCAAACTCTTACCAACTTGAGTTTAGTTCTCGAGAAGTCCCATTTGAATCACACTCTGTTTTCAATTTGGGTTTTGCTGACCGGTGCTATGTTCAATGTGGTGGACTACTTCCTGTTGTCACCTGATTTGAACTTGTTGCACTTCAAAAGTAAACGTTATCAAAATGTTGACTTTGGAAATAATTTTGTTCAATTTTTTTTATATAAACCACTATCGTCTCCGTTTATTTTTGAAAGTGCATGCGATGCTTTGACTTCTTGTAAACAAATTCCTGTGATATTGATGACTGAACCGAAGAGTGAAAAAACCAACAAAGTAATCTGACATTTTACAAAACACGTTGTGAGAATAAATATACGATTTTCCCTAAATATCATCTGCCTTCAATTTTTATCTGAAATAACAAAACCCTATCATAATGTAGGAAATCTAGCACAAGATCATCATCTGATCCAGTAAAGGTTATATTTTCAAACTTTCTTAAAACCCCAGTTCATTATATAACAGCGCGCAATTTGTAAACATAAAAGTTTTCAATCTGTTCACTATGTGCACTTCACCACAGAACACGAAGCACATTTCAGAGACAACAGAAAAGTTCTTCTTTTGAAACAGCTCACTTTCTAGGAAGCAGCATGATTATCCAATGAATCCGAATTGGGGCAAGATATATAGCGTGAAATCAAAATGAACAGAATTACTGCTTGCGTCCCTACACTGAGTACATACCTTTCAGAAATAAGTGAGCTAACGGCTGAAAGTCACGTGGATAAGACAAGCTGGCTGTACCTTACAAAGTTTTCCTCGTCTTTTAATAAGCAATTTGATCATACGTTGACATGAATACTTATAAGACTTCAAACCCGAAATAATGGTCGAATAGTGACTCACAATCTTTTTTATACGCATCATTTTGGTACATGGGGTTTTGACATTTCACGTTTTGGTATGAAGGTTGCTTAGAAACAATGTTACACATTCCAATGCATCGTTCTATTGTCAATGTGCAAATTGGCAACGATTACTCCAAAGTGGAATGCTGCTAGACTTGATTTGTTTCGTTTGATAGAATCTTTCCTTTGTATATTACTTTCCAAGGTTTGCTCTCTCTCAAATGAGTTACGTGAAGCAACAATTGTTGCATACTAAAAAAATCTTTACTCGGATAAACGTTTAGTTTGTATTCAAACGCGATTTATTTGACAACGTTGAAAAATGTGTCGAATTTAAACAGAAAGATTGCTGTCATACAGTAAAGCTCAAGCAACGAACTCCACTTTGATTTCAGCTGTCTGACTTCAATTCTAAAACGATTTTGTTGATAGGACGTTTTGGAAAATCATGATTTGATTCTGTGTGTGAACTAAATGTAGGATAACATTTGCAACTCCCCGTGTTGTTTTCAAAAATGATTGAGTCAGCTGTGAAAGTGAAATGAAACACACTTACTCAACTACTGGGTGGGTTCCACTTCTGTTTAATCTCATTTCACTAGTTCGAGTGAAGAGGGAAAATGTTAATCATAGTCCGTTGATTGGTTTTCATGAAAGTTCGTTTTTAATTTTATATAAAGCTAACAGGCATCAAGGTACGCGAATTATTTGTTTATTTGCTAAATAATGCTTCAAGTATCGGGTTATAGATCGTCTTTTGAATTATGCAAACCGAGTAAAAACATCCTACATATCCTGATCAATCGGCTAATGAACAATAAAGTAACAAATGTTTTAGTGAACAACAATTTTTCAGTGGTTAGCCATTGCAGATTCACCAGAAATACTTTGTAGTAGTTTGAGGTTATATTTAACAAACCGGACTTGTCCTAAAACAACATTTACCACCATGAATTAAAACCTGGCGCCTGGTCACAAATACTCTCTTCACTGGCTTTATGTTAATGAGTGGGTATTGACTGTTGTTACCAATAGTAAATATTCAACACATGATGTCAAGCCAATTTTTGGTCCAAATGCACGTTACGCAATTAATTACAAAGAATTGAATATTTCCTATTTCTCGCAAACTATAGCAAAGGTGAATTGTTGTCAATGTTCATTTTTCACCGACATGGTTTTTCGTGGTTTACATTGATTCCAATAAAAGAAGTTCAACGAAAGAACGAAAGTTTTTAAAACGATCACTTAAATCCATTTCGTCAGTGTATTCCCAAACAGAAAAAACTAATATGCATAACTGACAAAAGTGGATTTAAATTCCTTTTCTTCCCAAAATCTCCATAAGTTTTCGCTGTGTCAAATGAAAGTGTGGGCTGGGTGTTTTTCAGACGATCTTGTAGGAGGTAAGCAGATTCAACAAGCTAGTCATGCACTTTTTTCCGCTAAACTAGTTAAACAAAAACTGACCACATCATAATGTTTAAATCTGACGAGAAATTTCAATTATTGTCTAACAGTTTTCAGTTAATGAATTCAAGTAAAACCGGTCGGGCAATAAAACTACAAAGATTTGAATCCTCACCGGAAATTAAAAGTTAGGAACACAGGCTATTGCTGTTTGGTTCGGTTACCTCGGAATCAGTCCGCGTTCCGGAAGTCAAAACTGTACTCATTCATCTCAGTTGCCTTTTCACAAAAATGTTTGTCATCATTGGTGGTCATCGGCAAGTTGTTTGTAAACTGGAACTGTTCATGTTTTATTATTCAATCTATGGGTGTTTTCGGTTTTGTTTGATTGAATTGTATTAACTGCATAGTATGTTGTTTACCCCAAGCGATGCTTATTCAGTTGACGGTCCATTGTCGGCTAGAAAAACGGTATGTTGCTGGTTCGAACCGTTATCAAGCCTTTTCGTCGGATAAGTCTAGACGTGCACGAAGCCAACTGTGGAATATTGGTTAAGGTGTGTTCAACAGAAACCGGCACAAGTACAACGTGGCTGCAGCGTGTTCTAATACTGGAACTTGAAGTTTTACTTTTAAATTGCCAAACTAACAAGCTGTAAACCAGTAACAAATCGGCACTTCTATATCATTTTTTATCTAATAAAATTCAGTTTACTAACAAATTTATTTAATACAAATTCTATTGGCCTTTGCATTTGAAAACTGCGTGTGATCGGAAGTTTTTTTAGTTTTGCAACTCGAACTGTTATGTCGACGTACACACCCATCACACCGTATCAGTGCACTTGACTTGGAACCACCAACTAAAATACAGGAGAGATAAATGAACTTGCTGCAGCATGCCGTTTAGAAAAGCAGACACATTCCATTCTCAGAGAGCATTGTTTGATCATCATTTACGCGGCTTAATGTTATATTTTGAACGATGCATGTGTGTTAAACTGTGCTGGTCCAATGCAAACGGAAGCACTTAAGGACGATGTAACACGGATGTAACACTTCTAAACGATACAATCTGATTCTGACAACATTGCTTCAGTAGGCCTGAGTAGTGCTGAAAGCGCAGTTATATTTACCGTTTCAGAAAAGCTGCCTTTCGTAAACTACCTGTATATTTCACAGTAAATATTTTGTAATAGTTTTTGCCAATTCTCTCATTCTGGTCAGGTTTTACTTTTTAAGTGCAGTGTTGCGGGCCGCTTGTATCTTAGTATTAGACCGCTTTAAATCTCACAGGAGAGAGTAATGTTACGCAGCGTATTCAGTCAAATATAACTAGCAGAAAGCTATTTTATATATTGGGGTTCGGAACTAAAATTCAGCTGTAAAACAAATCGTACCAAAACACGTTAATATCATTAAGCTAGGAAAGTGATAAATCTCAGTCATGATATTCCACAAAACAGTACGACTGATGGGTAACTGAAAGTTTGGTCAATTTAAATGAAAAGCAGCTATTATCCAATCGCAGATTGTGAATTCAAGCAAGACAATCCTGAATGTTATTCTCATTAGAACGGTACTCAGTAATATTTTAGAGAATGGTTTGCAGCCTACGAATAAACCTCCGTGGTGTTCCACCTTACTGTGCGTACTCGGCCGACTTTTGAACAAAAACGTTATGAAAAGATTTGTCGGAAGAATTAGAAACAATGTTATTTAAAGAGGTCTGTTTCAGTGGCTTTAGTGATAACCGTGAACCTTTACGTTCTATCGTTAAGACTACGATGTGTAATGCAATCTAAGTTACTTCACCACCTCATGGTAGTTATGTGACCATTTCAAACAATTTTTTGACATGGTTAAATAATCCGCACCACCTCGTTTGCCTGGTTTTAATCTTGGTCAATTATTTTTTAATTTGAAAAATGATATCAGAAATGTTACGCCATGGCCAATTCCGCTGCATCTTTACGAGTGCTTACCATGGACGATTAAGTTGTTTCAAATTAAAACCAAACTCTGAGGCAAATTATAATGAAATTTTAACCGTCTATTGGTACACAAACCACACCATTGCCAGGGTAAACAAAGGATAACGAACAGATCCTTTGAATGTACAGAACGAGTGTGTTCATTCTGATGGCAACCACCTCGGTATATCTGAAAAGGTATGGGCTGGTAGTCTTGTAAATTATCTTCAACAGTCTGGCCTCGTCTGGTTGATGGTGTGTCACGGCATAAATCATGTAACGTGAGGTTTCTGACGTCACCGTTTAAATTTATCATGGGAAAAAATTGCTTCACTTTTTAACGACATTTTTTCCATACCTTTTTTTATACGCTACACTTTAATTTAATGTAAGATAGTTAAAAAGCAAAACTGCTGTTTGAAAGTGATTGGCCTCAGGATTTGTTAGAAATATAACGATTTAAATGGATAGTTTGAATCTACATCACAAACAATGATGTTTTCAAGCCACTGTGGCGCATCTCCTAAAAGAATAAACCTGTTTGAGCCTGGGCTGATTCAACGCTTTTGTTCAACATATACAATCAACGGTGAGTCATGTCCTACTGACAAGATTGAAGACATTAATGTTTAACAATACTCATATAAGCAACGCTCAGCAAGCCAAATAAAATTCCGGACATCAACCTGACAGCAACTTTTTGTTCAGGGAGTTTTTAATAGCAGTTAGCACTTCAGTTACTTCACATTTTGTCAGTATGGTCATCTAACATAAACATTACTCATAAGTGGTTTTGACTATAATCTGTCCTGTTGCGAACTGAAACATTTCATGGTATCTGGTAAATGTGCACCTCATATATCGGGAATGTGTAAAAAAACAACCGTTTCCTTAGTGACTGGTCGAATGTATGATATTTGTATACAATGATGAATCGTTGTACTCTCAAGTGGCTACCTGATGAACAGTGTCTACTGTTGGAATCTGTAAGTTTGATTACCATACTTGTTACCCACCTGAACACATTCAGCCATAACACATTTGATGCAGGTTATAAAAACTTTATTTGGAATGCTGACCTTTAAACGAACTGCGCATTAGAAAGTATGTATTTTGAGCTAAGTATATTTGGCAGAAAAATCTAGGTTGCACAACAACCTTGTGTAGGCTGACAATTGATATTTGGGTTAGGGAATGCAATGAAGCTCGTTGATTAGTAAATCCCAAGCTTGAATGTTCCTTCATTCTCCGTAAATTGAGCCACTTGTAGGAGAGTGAGCAACCAGACTTTTGAGGTTATTTAAACGACTCATACAGAATATTGATTATTTCAACATGGATTACGTATTTTATGTAATCCATTTTTTTCACAACGATGGTCCAAATTTTCATCAGGTCTGGAAGTCCTAGAGACTAGGCAATCAATTTTGTTAAACAAACTTGCAAATTTTTGTAAAATGAGCCTGTATTCGTCTCCTTCCATACCATCTAGGTTAGCAACTAAAACCAATTGCTTAGTTGACATAAGTTTCTAGAATGAGGAGAAAACCTTAAGCTAGAACAATAAAATGATACATGGACATAAAATTCATGATTAAGAAAGTGTTTAGTGCCAACAACATGCTTTCCGCGTGGAGGTGCTTAGGGTTTACAAATCAGTAGCTAAGCTGAAAATGTAAACTAGGTTGTATGTAAGAGACGGCATTTCCACTGGTCAACTTAATTAACTTGCAGTCGTTTGATTTAAAAGAAAACACGTCTAACAGCCCCAAAACTTATCCCATTTGACTCAATTGTCATTTGTTGCTCATACCGCCTGCAACGGTAGAATTCACAAGTCACAATTGACACATTCTGAAATGCAAACATGTATTATACTGGTTAGTCTAATTATATGCCATGCCAACTGCTATCTAATGGTGTTCCGGGATTGTCAGTTTCGACATATCCAATGTATTTTCCGGCTTCTTTTCTGGTCACAATTTTACATATACTCATCAGAGGTGTTTAAATGTTTGCTGTTTACTTAGAGTGTTTCCATGGCAAGTTACATTATGTAGATACTTTGTATTCTGACAAGAACTTCAAGTCACACCGCTAAACATTTGCACGCGGTTTGCTCAAAACAGTTAGTCAGAAGTAATTCATTAAAAAATGGATACCCACTGGTTGTTTTCATATAAAGCCTATTCTTGTATCCATCGAATTAAAGTTACTCGTATGCGTAAAGCTTAATTTTGCTACCTGGTGTACTGTTTAATACACAGACTGCCCTGAGAACTCTTTCTGGCTGGATTAAAGTTTGTTCTTTCTCCTGACGGAAGTAAATAATACCAAGAAGACAGAGAACCGATAAAAACAGAAGTGACCAGAAGATACGTTCATTAGTCGAAAAATACACATCCACACCAACAGATGAAACATTCGGTAAACTAAATTATTAGTGCCTATAAGCGGAAACATGATTTTTGAAGGTCATAAAATACTGACTAAAAAACGGAAAGTTTCCGGCAGAAAATAGTTGATATCGACACATTTAATTCTCTTACTTGTGGTAAACTAACATTTATTGACACCAGTATCATGCAACAACCCCATTCTCTCGTAAGCTGCTTGAGAAAAGGCGAACGATCACATGATTCCGATCATCTCGTTGATTAGAACCGATAAGAAAAACATGTTATCAAGGTGTTTGCAAAGTCTACTCTTTTCTCCTTCATCGTTCCAACGTGAGGGTGACACACTTGGAAATTCGAAGCAATTGGCTTATTTCAGCTGACATTGGAAATCAGTCAACTTCCTCGAAAAGCTTCCACGTCTATAACTACTGGCTAGTTAAGGACAAACCACCAACACCATTATAAGTCCTAAAACTTATCGATTGTTCGAATTTAAGGGATTCCAAGAAATTTATCATCAGCAACCATATTTACATATTCAAAAATGACTCATTTAAACGCCAAACATATCGTGTGATCAAGTATACTATAAACGTGTATGTCTTTCTTTCCATAACATGTGTATTTTTCCATCAGGTTTGCTACATTCATTTACTACGTTGTGCGAATTACAACGAAGTGAGTAGTGGGCCCAGATGAAAAATGTTTGTTATCTACAGAATGCCAAGGTGCATAAACAGCACACAATTTTGAACAATCGTATGCCAGAAATCGCTTGATTCTTACTTCACAAAGCTCACAACATTTAATTCGGAATTCGAAAGTGGACTGTGAATATTGTTTTCCAACTAGACATTAGTTAATTCATTTCGTTTTAGCTAGTCGTGGGTAGCTGGTTGCTAAACGACAAAAATCGGGATTAGGTTCTAAGATGAGTTCTTCGACAAAGTGGTACATTTTCTTAAGTTGATGAGAACTTGAATTACAAATGTCGTACTGAAATGGTTGTTAGTGCTGTTTTGTTCCCTGTGCGATCTAAGTTACAAAATACAGAATCTACGCCCCCCAAACACTGTTGTTTCCGTCAGCTCACCAAACCGACTTTCCCATAGCATACTAATTTCACCAGCCATAGGTAGTCATGAACCCAAAATGTTTAAATCTGTATAGCGTTGTTATCGGATCATCGAAATGCTTAACGTAGTAGAGAACGTCCACCAACATCGAAAGAACAGCAGACAACCAACAAGTATTGTTGAGTTGAGGCTTCTTTCACAACTTGCTAATGCAAATAGACACGGACCATTTCCGGTGGCAAGTCTGCATTAACTACTGTATCGGACTGTGTTGCCCAATCGGGAAAAGTCAACAGAAATCTGAGCAATCTCAATTTAGTGAAGAAAGAAAACACCAGCATTGTGTGGAAGAACAACAGTATTTTTGATTGTTATTAAGCAAAGGTTCCCTTACGTTTTGACTGGACAATCTGTTTCTGTGTTCTTCCACGAAGTTACCTCTGGCAACTCGCTTGTCTGAAACAGATACGCATTCAACAGCAGCTGGTCACTGTATATGATTGGTAGGCACCAGTTTGACTATAATTCCTTCTATAGCAGCTTGTATGCAAACACACCGATTGGCTGAACTTCCTCAAATCAAGAAAACGCTCTAGTCCAATTTCATTACAACTACGACCATAAGTCTAATCGGTTCACCACCCCCTCTCTTGAATCAGAGTAGCTCTACTTAATTAATTAAACCGGGGAAGAAAACCGGTTGTGGAATGTCGGTTCGATAGTAAACACCAGGAATCAATAATAAGGCATTTCTGGCTTGTGTTTGACCTTCCAGCTAAGTGAAACATTATAGACAAGAAGACCGTGGACACAGTGGGCGCCTTAGAATGTTGCGCCACGAAACGAATGAATACTGTGTGTTTTCTGATACTTTATGATGACAGTGAATCTTTCTCAGTTGTGAATTTGGATACCGTGTTCAGAAGAGCAAATATGTCAGATCAGAGTATCATTTAGTATGTTTTAAACAACCGCATTAAAACACATGCACAACTGAGCTATCACCATACCTCAGAATAAACACAAAAGAACAGGAAGTTCTATATTTCATGGCCAGATTTACTCAAGTCGAACATCTCTAGCTGGCTTCTTTGATCACTACACATCTAACAGAGACCGGTTGAATGGCCGATTCGAAGAACATTACACCTTCACGAATTACCACAAACCTGTCATCCCCAAGTCCATTGAAATGTATGTTAAAGTCACTGAATTTTATCCCCTGTTTGCTCTGGTTTTGACCAAAGACTGTCTAGTTTAGGAATGGATATGATCTGTTATTGTAATCTGTTCAGCTAACGCTGAATTCATTGCTGCTGCGTGTAGTAACTGAGCTGAACATACAAGATGAAGTCGCTGATTTAAACAATAGGTTCCCCTAACTCATTAATTAGGCCAAGTAAACCACACCTTCGGTTGATTACATCCCAAGAATAACGCAGTATCCATACCAAATTCTGCGTCTAAGTAAGCTAAATTTTCTTTCAGCCGAAATCTGACCAAGGCATTTTGAGATTCAATACGCTGACTGCCACTAAGTTCAACAGTATTTCATTGTGTGAATTTGAATTCTCCGCGCCAGCGTACTAGCGTAAACCACACCTAGCACAGCCAAAAACCAACCGAATCCACCAGCAAGAATAATCACCGTATAACATTTAACAGTTATACTGTTCGGCATTTGTTTTTTGACTAAACTTCTAATCCACTCACTTTGGTTTTGCTAAGTGATATAAGTTACTAATGATTGCAATATTTAAACTCGAGAAAAGATAGTTTGTTCTGTTTAAAAGAGGTACAGTTACATTACTTGTCTGAAATAGCCCATTAATAACTTTTTTTCTTGGAAATTGCTTCCACTTTACAAGGCAATACCATTAATCTGTTAGCTTGACTAAACGCTCGTAATTGCCCGGCAGTCATGTTAACATAATTTGAAACACCTGGAACTATTAACACATTCATACGAACAGCGAACACTATCTACGCTATGTAGTTGGATTTTGTCTGTCATTAGTTATTTCAAAATTAAGTCATTTATTTTGGATTTTAGTAAATCACTGTCTTTTTAATGGAACTTAAAATGATATTGATTATCAAAAACAAATAAAACACTGTTTGTTCTATTGTTCAGATCATGTGATACTTGCCAATTACTCCAAATATTCTTTTTACGAGTAGCAAGTAACCATCTTTTATTATTTTTCAACCAAAAATTAAACAGCAATACATTGTTATTTGCCTTCAACTGAAACGACTTCGTAAATTAACTCCGCCCTACAATCAACTTTACTGTCAGTCACGATTGAGTTCACAAACACTCACGTATTTTGCATTGCCTACGCGTGACAACTTATGCCAACCGTTCTGTGCACTGGATAACTGGTTACTTTCATTTCAGCCCCGACCAAAAGCATTATGTCTGATTTGCATAGTGTAATCACACTGGCGTAAATAATAACGTTAATGACAAAGAGTAATTTGGTGCTTACTTGCTTGTCAATTAGTCACAATTAGCCGCTTGATGTCATACTGAAAAGCAGCCAGTTTTGTGACGGTGTTGTGACAACCCAGTTAAAAAAACACCCGCAACAAGTTTGAAATGACGGAGCGCACTTTAGCGAAACACAGTTTGTGCAGTACGATAATTATTACAAACAAGCTCATTAACTGAGGTCCTAGTTTTATCTAAAACCCTCTGATTCTGGTTCGCTTCAATACCACACGACCGTTTTATCCATCTTTGAACTGAACATGCGTAGATAATGGAACTGAACGATGGTCTTCAGTTTAAGAGGTAAAACTCGGTCTTCCCAATTCATCAATCAGATGGGATTAGTTTTCTTTCGGCGTGTAAGCAGACCACTTTCTTGTACAACACAGTATATAGGTTCGGGGAAAAAATGTAACACTAGTTTGCGAGTCCCACCCTAGAATTTTGGATGGTCCATAACAATGCTTACCACTGGAATACCTTAGCTCAAATTAGTTTTTGAATAGGTTTAAATGTATTGTGCGCTGTGATGCTGACAGAATTGTTCTTATCTTTTTGTTAGTTTCTAAAAATAAACATCTGCTTTCAAATTTCGTTGTGGTGTTCGTGCCTGAGTAACTAACTGCAGCATGTGACAGGTTCATGATATCAGTGATTCGTCTTTAATTTTGTTTAATAAAGGACCACGAACACCATAATGAACATCTAGTTACAAGAACTATATGGTTAACTTGCTAAGACCATGTGTTTGAAGGAGAACAAACGTTTTCTAGGTGTTGTTGGAATGATTTTATTCAGACACTGAAGACCTGATAATCTGAAAAAATCACTTTAGTGTCTGGCAGGTCCACTGAAATCGTTCGCTTGCAATTTGCCAACACATCAGTTTTGTTGAGGTTATCGACTTAAATAAATGAGACGGCGA
>JTDE01002340.1:44893-88434 GCA_014338405.1 Paragonimus skrjabini miyazakii | reverse complement strand
GGGGCAACCGGATCGTTGGTCATATCTCAACGTAACTGAATTCTTGGATTTGTTAATTCGGTCGTGCCCAACGGGAGTTCAATTTTACAGTGTGAAGAAGATATGGATCGTGAAATGGAACGTCACGTTCAATTACTGGTCGTTGCAAGAAAGTTAACTACATATCAGCTTTAACAACATGGAATATCAGACTTAATTTGCCATTTCACTAGGCGTTGGTTAATACCTAAATATTGAATTTAAGTTTAATTTCAAATCTGTTTCGCGTCATTTCGGGCATCCTTGAATTATCCTTTTAATCGACAAACTAAACGGTATAATACAAGTAATGTATGTAGATTTAAGGAATTCTCCTTGGACAATTAAAGAAACATAACGAAAATCATTTCATTAAAAAACATTAATCAAAAGCGGTCAAGTTTTGCTGCACCCAAACTAAACTTTGACCGTTTGTACCAACAGGCAGTCCCCTCAAGTGCAGTTGGTAAGTTTACAAAACGCTTCCTACCCATTTGGTTTCATGGTTTAATCGAAAATCTAAATCGTGTTTTTACTTATTCTTTCATATATCTGCCACTACCTCTCGTTGTGAATAACAGTGTGTTAGGTCAACGTCAAACTGTTAATCAATGCCAATATTTCTTACATTCTAGATCATTTTTGAGGCCATATAAAATCACAAAACTTATACTTTCGTTAAATGGATGAAAGACTCAATTTTACAGTCGGCTTATTCTACTCACAGAATGCAGCAGAGATAAAATTAATACCAGTATGCGGTTTCTGTTTTGGACGCAATAATGTAAATCAAACTTGTACAGGTCCGAATGTTTTCGATCTGCGGAAGAGACTTCGATAGTGAGTTTATTTGGAAAATACCAGTTCACCGTTACTTCCAAGGCCTGACAGCGAGATTCAGTATGAAACGTGTGACCGGATACTTCATAAATCAGCTCACAATCGTGTTGACCACTGCGCAGTTAGCCTGACACTGGGTACCATCGAAGCATCCTGTGTGAACGCTGAATCATTTTCGCTTGTGAGTAGTGTTCTGATTGCCCGATCACCTCGAGAGGTGATACAGTAACTGTCCTGTTAGGTCTAATTCTCTCCAAGTTAAAATCACGGTAACTTAGTAAGCGATTTTTTCATTACTGATGAGTAGTCGGGGATTTCAGTTTTCATATAGATTGAACATCGCCCACAGTTAATCGCAGCCGTACCATTCCCTTAGACTTTCCAGTCGGTCCCTCTCGGAAACAACCACTAGACTCGAGTTTTGCTCTCATTAGAGCTCGTCAGTAGTGAATACGCTTGTCGCGGCTTGGACTAGAATCCCGGCCACACCTCATGAGGCAACCGTGTTGACCACTTCGCCATTGACCTCACATTAGGCACAGCCGAATTATCATATGTGAATGAGACATATGGGAATGCGACAGCTGTCCTCAGTTCACAAGCATTTTGTTTCCCGGTGGAAAGCTAACGTCTGTCTGAATACGTGACTCAATCATACAACGAATAAGCAGAATAAGACAACGGACTGGGATGCGAAAATATTTGTTGGGACTTCATTGCAGATTCAACAGCTTGTGATAACTCTTGGGACTTTCGTGTGTACTCGGTTATTTACTGTCTAATGAGGAATGCATTCGTCCCATTTACCAATTTATAATCCAATAGAGATGTGGGTTTCAGGTGTTCAAAACCGACTACGCATTACCGAATCACGCTTGTCGCGATCCACAACTCCCTAAACTAAATTGTTTGTAATTTGTGAGCTTTCAATGCAATACATTCATGAACACTTAACTGTTTGTCACAAAAATACGCAGATCTATAGAGTCATTAGTGTGAAACGTCTATTAAACCGTGTGCTCAATACCCACGAGAATTGGATACTCTTATGGTGAAACTCTACATCTGTTTACAGCTAACGAAATAGTAGTGGGAATCAACTATGCTTGACGTAGCTTCATCAATTAAGTCAAACTCGCCCTCTTTTGGTCTACTTGTGGTGCTGCTGTGTGCCTGTACTTGCATGAACAGAATGGATGTGCACAGGCGCATACACAAGCACGTGTACAATCTAGCCATCTAGCAAAAGTACAAACGGCCCTAGCAAATGGCTAGCACTCAATCGTGTATGCGTTGTGTCCAGTTAGCATCTCATACACTTCGATATAATCAGCTACACAACATATCGCGTGTTAGCACGACTGGTTTAGCATAGGCAAACCCAGAATAAAACGCAGTTTTTAAGCTACATTTGTAATGAAAATGAATCTATCCATTGTGTTTTACGGGCTAATGGATTTGCGATGCCTAATGTGAGCGATATGGTTAGCTGTGGAACAGTCTAGACTACCTGACAAACAGGTAGGGCAGTGAATTCGATTGGCCGTCGAACTGCCCAAATATAAATGGTGTACAATGTAGATAACTGCGTTCTAACTTCTGAGGAATTTCCACTGCCACATTTAAGAAAATATTTCAGTTTGTCAAATATCTGTTCCTATTTTCAGTGCTACCTCATCGCGTTGAGTCATGTGAAGGTAAAAACACTGAGGCAAATACTCCACATTAGAGAGAGGTTCATATCATGCTGAGTTGAGGTACGACATTTATAGTGCCTCAGTAAGTTGATCATGCACACATGCCAACTGCCCCTTTCAGATGATTGGCAAATTTAAATGAAATTGAGGTTGTATGCAACTTAATTATGTCTTTGAATAATTCATATCCCTTAGTCTCTAGCTAGCGTTTTATGCTTGTCAAAGCATGTGAAGTAGTATACTGCAAAGGTGGTGCAGGTTGAATGATCCAGCTGCAGTGATTATCAGCCATTAATTTGAGAATGTATTACGCGGTTGTTCATCAATTTAGAAGGCAGCTTGTGTCAAAGTTAGCCGACTTACTTTTGGTACCACGATCTGTGACTGCAAACTTTCGATCTGTATCCCAGCTTCCGTTTAGTATATGCAGATGGGTTGGCAGCTTGATGACATTCTAATCTAGTTCCCCAGCTCACTGCCCGACTCTCTTTTAGTACGGTCGCTCATTGTTCAACGTCTTACAGTGCTCCGCTAAAGCTTTACGAATGCAACAAACTCGTGAAATAATTTGCTTACTTGTTATAATCCATATCTCGCCACCGCAATATGCCACCAGATATGATATGCATCTGTAATCAGCTCAATCAGCTCGCCAAAATCACTACGTCGTTAAAACGACGGTCATAGATCCCGGCCAAACTAAATACTCATTAGGTTTTATGGAGGATGCTTTCAGACAGATGGGTGACAATGACCTATGAAAAAATGGCAGACAGAAAGAGTACCCGCGGCCTCTGGTATTTACTGCACTGTTCAGTGTTTCATTCGGTCGTATCTGTAGAACATTCCATATAAGTGTCCTCTTAACTAGATTGTGTTCTCTCTGACACACCATCAACTATCACCCATCCAAGTGTTATTAAAAGGCACACGGAATGAGTGGAAATGAACCAGTAAATTTCAAGTGTTGTTGCCTAATCGGAATCCGAAGTTGCTCCCCTTCTCCGAGGCAACACTAATCAATACTCGCCGTCCGGTCTTGTATGTGCATAAACTGTGGACTCATGCAGTTTTTCTGCCCTGGAACTGATGACAGTCCTTGTTTTGTGTAAACCCAGTCGTTCATTGTTTCTATTGTTGTTGTTATCCGCATGTCCTATATATTCCACTGTTTTACGTTCGTGACTGAAGAGAGTAAACAAAATGTTAACAGCTCGCGACGTATGTCTTCTATCGTTACTGGTGAACTGGATCAAGGGAACGCAGTGTTTTAGCTTGTGTCTAAAACACAACTTTGTGTAAATCTTCAGTAATCTGCCTATGTTAAAGCATTGCTAATTTTAATCATTTCTTCAAGTAGCTATTCAGCTATATATTTTAATAAGTCAAAACAAAGTGTTTGTTGCATCGAACTACCTTTCGGGACAAAATTGATGGGGACTGTTCCATTTGTGGAAATATTATCGAGGTCTAAAAGTAGGACATTCAGATAGATTAACACCATTTATGTTACGAATATAAATATGCCATTGACTGTGGCTTTTTGTCATCCACAACAGCGTGTCAACCCAATTAGTTCAGTGGTTACGTTAGTGCTTTCTGTGTTGGCCACCTCACCCAAGTAGAAGGGCAGGTCAACAGAGTCTGTGACCATTTCGCTACTCATTCATGCTGTGGCTTGTACGGCCGTTATCTGTCTCATTGCTAACTGCCCAATACCTTAAGACTTAAACTGTCTTATGATGCATGACATCTAATTGTTGCAGACTCCACATTCGATCACTAACTGAGTCCGAGGGGACAACCTTGTTGTTCATAAGACCTTCCACACAATGTAGAACTGTAGCCAGAGACAACAAACGTCAGAACCTGCAAATCTCCGCTGCAAATATGTAACGTTTTCTCACAACCAAATCATATAATCTGTAAGATGTTTATACACGGTTTATCGAGGCACTTTAGATCTCTTTATAAGGACAGGATATAGCGAGAAATAGGTGGGTTACTCCGATCCAACAAATTGTGCAAATAAATCGTAAACAACTCAAAGATATGTACAATTAACAGTCAAACATGATTCACACCCTACAAACAAATACCAGCACATTGTAACTTAGAAAAAAGGTCTCAGACACAAGATAAGGTTGGCTGGTACAAAAATCTGAAATTCAGGGTTTGCCACATTAATGACGGGGATTTCTTGGGCTATAAAGATTTGCGACTCATAGTATAGGTAACGAAGAAAACAAACGTTAAGTTATTAAATAATGTAATCAACATAAGGATTGACATGCTGACAGATGTAATACACGTGCCAGTCGATCACCAGAACAGTAGTAGGTACGTTAAGAGTGGATAAGTCCCCAATCTCCTAAGCTGGTCGACAACACATTGAGTCATGTTTTGCTGTCTCACCTGATGGTCGAACGTTTGAGACCATTGTGGCCGATCTACCAGTTTTTAGTCGTCTAACATTTCTCGGTCTAAAATTCTGTCACATTAATTTTACTTACAACTACTCCAGAAGTCTCTCCGACAGATATTTTAAACAAGTATGGATATTCTTATCACACATGAAGTACACTTCTAGCTTTTCATGCGAAATATTAGGGTGATCCTTTCCGTTTATTCAATTATTTACAATCTTCATTGGTGTTTGGGTTTAAAGATTTGAACGTCGAGATTGGTGGGTCTTGATGGTTACATGAACTTATGACTAACGGTGAGTTGATCTAAATTTGGGCTGGTTACTTCTTATTACTTTCGAATTCTGTACTCAAAGTCTGGTTAATCGCTTCTTATTTGTCTTGAAACTAGTGTTATAATTGGGCACTTTCTATCGTTGTTGAACTAACTGGATGACACTCAATTTTTGAAAGGGTGGGTCACGTATTCACTATTGTGACTCGATCGGGTTTATCATCAATTGCTGATCTTTGACCAGCGGTCTGATCCACTGAATCTGTTCCGCTCTGGTGTGCCGACATTTAAACCTGATGGATTTTGTCTCTTCTCAGATCTCTAGTAGACACTGTCTCATCAATTATGTCTAACTCAGTTTGTTTGTTTATTGAAAAGGTTGCTGAGTATCACGTTTAAAAAATTCGAATGTGTGCATGGCGTTTGCTTGATTACAGAGTTGTGCATTGCTTGTGTGTAATATCAATGCAGTTTGTTCCTCGTAGGTGGAGATTAGAGATTGATTCGATATTAAAAGTCTGCAAACTCAATGCCAAGCTCAGTGACTAACCGAATGCCTGAACTACTATAATGTTCCCGTTCGCGCATTTTTTCATAGTTCACCACTCAATATTTTCATGTATTAGCCATCGTTTTGTTAACTGCTTGTCCATGCATTTTCACAGGAACTGAATAAGGATTGGTTACATATTGATTTACGAATATTATCTACCCGGAAAACACTGGAATACATGTTCTGTTGACCAACACATTCGGGGGGAAAATGATTCGGGGAAAAAAGGAAAAGTTGGACAATTTTTTTGTTTTTCTGGCAAACAAACGACGATAAAAATCAGTAGCTGTTAGGACGGTTTGTGAATAATCCTTTGTGGTTAGAAATCACAAAGTCGTCAAAGGAAAAATGTTATAAAAAATTAAAAACTGATAAAAATCTTGAAAAAATGTTCACCGATTTTCTTTGATAAATATGCCTAGAAAATTTTGATATTTTGCCAGTTTCAATTTCGGTTTACTACAGAAACTTGGCAAATAATCAAATCTTGTTATATCCATTTTAAGTACAATTTCGAAATAGTCTACGATAGCGTCCAACATAAATGAAATCATGGTCTTATAATTTTCTTCGAAATAATCATTACTAACAAGCATTATTCAAGTCGTTAACCAAATTTTCTTTACAATGTAAAATTGCTTTAAGTAGTGTGTTGTGCTATCCACGACTAGATCAGCTGTAGAAGTAAGAGATGAAGGGGTAATAAAATTCTTGTTCTTAGGTTAGACATCTACATCAATACGTTCTCTGCACTGGTAGAGTGTGATTGGTCAATAAATCCGTTTTAATGTGAGCGTAACATGATCTTCAGCTTCATATCTAGTAACCGTACAAGCTACTAAGCGAAATGCTTTGTTCATCATAGAATACATTCTGTGTGTCGATTGTATGCTTTTGGTTAATTTTGTTTGATCGTACCCGGGTAGTTGCGTGGACAGGATTATTTGACAGTCAGCTTCAACCAGTATTGATCATCAAAAGTCTAAATGAGAATAAACGATTTACTATAGGAGGCTTGCTCGCAAGCTGATTCTACAAAATGCATTCATCGGAGAAAATGTTCAGACAGCTTCTGTAATTCAGAATGTGTGTACTCATTTATTTGTTCATGTGGAACTAGTTACGTGGGTCGCACGATAAGGCGCTTACCTGAACGTATCCGTGAACATCATCCAGCCTGGAACAGTAGCGGAGTCATCAATACAATTACCAGCGCAATTGTTGCACACCTCGTTGATACACATCATACTGTCAACCTGGACTCTTCTTTTCGTCCGATTTACCGGGACAACGCTGGTCACGCAAAAGCTGTCAGATACCGAATTTTGGCCACAGCCGAAGCGATTGAAATTCAATTAAAATTCCACTCTTGTGTGCACAAAAGCGTTTTGTTCAGACGTTGAAGTTGCCATGGCCAACCACCCACACCACTACCGATCAAACCGCCATATTTCCAGTTACGTCATAATTGCGACGTAATCTTATCAAAACGTTGTTTCCGTGTGTACCAATGACGTGTCTGATCTCATTTGAACTTGTTACTTGTTTGTGTTCGTTTCGCCATGATAACTCTGTCTCGTATAAATGTTATGCAATTAGCCTGATGATCAATAATCGAAAACGAGCTTGTTCACTACACTATAGTTTCTGTAATTACCAAAATTTATATATTGTGACGAAGTCAGTATTCATCTGGTAACTTAATGCTGCGCCGTACCTGTCGCCTACAGAATCTCTTATTCAATGGATAAGCTTAGTGACAAAGGTATCTGGTTCAATATTTCGTCCGGATTTAACTCCAAACATGTACAAAGCAGATGGCACAGCCTTTTACCTCGAAATTTGTTTGACTTCGTGTATATCAAGCCATACTTATTAGATCACATGCCACAGAAGATATATCACAAGATATTTACTTTGTCAGAAGAAAAGATACGAAGTTAATAGCGTCTAGGTAAAAGTGTTGTGAATGGGCATATTTTGGAGCATGTTTAAAAGGCTAGAGAATAAATCTGCTGATCAACTAATTTATTCCATCTGCTCGAGATTAGCTTCTTACTGCTGGTCAATTGAAAGTTCTCGATAGCAAATAATTTTTAATGCCCTCTAATTGGCTGGGCTATTCTGTGGCATCGCCCGCTGCCACGTGAACGCCAGATACCCTTAGAACAACACTAAGTCAGCCGTAATAAAATTTATCGATTGAAATATGTCCTTATCTGCAGCAGAAACGCGTATATGGTGCCGTTCATTGAAGCCCCAAGATTTGTGTATGCATGTGAAATGTTCCTGCCTTGGAAGTAGCGAAGCCACCATCCAAATCAGTACATTATGTAGACCGATGAAAACTACCGACTTCACTTTTTAGGCTGTCTGATCTAACACTCACTGACGTGAGCCAACGTTCACGATCGACTAAATTCCCTTTGATAAATACAATTTAATCACAAGAACTAACTTTCATAACGGAAGAAATAACCAAACTTATGGGTATATTCCGTCATGTCGCCGCTGTCTGTGGCCTCCGTGTGATATGTGCCATCCGCAGAGAGTGCACCACGCAAGATAGGATACAGTATGTTTCATAACAAAATCCAGTGCGGGGGTACCCGACTGTTTTGAACAACTTTCACGTTTATACCAAATTCATTCCAGGAGTCCAAAACAATCACAGCTAAACAAGAAAAGCAAGTTTCGGAGCACACCACGTCACTTTGATTCAGGCCATTTCAGTCACACCTACTTCTCACTTAATAAACGTTGTAAGCAGTGAAACTCTCTTGCCCTGTTTTCACACCACTGCCACAGCAGGATTCAACACGTTAGACCAGCTTCAACATAGCTGTGTTTGACCATACCGGTATATGATAATGACCGCGGAAATCCAATATAAGAAGTAAATAATGCAAAGGCACATTTTCCAACTTTTGTATGACACTACGTCAAAATAATACGTAGAAATGTGGAGAAGATGACTTGATCTTTTCTTTGCGCCCGCAGCTAAATACGGTCGTATAACACTCTGTTCCAAAAACCGTGATTAACCTAGTTTCACAGTTAGCAGTGGCAGATTCAAGGCATTCGGAGATGAAGTTTTGGTACCATTTAGGTGACGCTGCGGTATCTGACGTTGCAGAAGAATTCTTTTATGCCATAATGTCAAGGATCCTACTGGATGTCGTTTAGGTCAACAGTCAACTTTACGGATCATGTTTTCAATAAAAAGTTCGAAGTAAACGGCAGCCCGAATGAAATGTTCCACTTAGCCACATTGATCAAGGACTATTGGACTTCAGCTACGTATTCACAAATAAACAATTTATTCTCCAAAATATCAGTCCATAGTTGGATTTGCAGCGATATCTGTGCAAGTCAGCTAAGTTATACGATCTAATCCTGATATTATATATCTGGAATCATCACCGATGAATCATTGTTGACATGTGTGCTACACGTAAATGGTAGCAATCCAGAATTCCTAAATCAAAACCGAATCAATGACTAAAGGGTGGTCAGAGCACACACCGGAAGTGATATTAGTTTTCAACAAACTCAGTTGTCTGTTGAGTACAGACCGCCACCATTCAGGGTGAAGAGTTAGCGTGCGTGCGCATATCTGTCAACGGTGATTACTGAGATCATAGATGAAATTGAATTGTTTACTGTAACACGGTGGAATCATGCTGGCGAAGCTAACATCACTCGCGTCACACAGTTTATATCGATTATTCTAAGAGACAGAGCTTGTAAGTTAGGAAAACCGTCAGCGTTAGTTCTAATCGTGCCTATTTAGTTGGTTGCATACCAAAATCCTAAACATATTTCACGGTTACGTCAACTTCCAAAGGGTGCAGAGAAGCTTTGGAAAACTATCGACCAATAGATTGATTCCAGTGCTTTCCACGACAATAAATAATACACTAGGTGACTGCTTACAAGCTATTACGACAAACTATGGACTGATCACCGAGACATTTCACAGTCTCCGCAAGAGATTTATGCACCAAAAACTACTTTATTCCGACTTTTGGATAATTAATGCTCGGTAATGCAATCTGTATTGGGTTGTCTAGAGCTATTTAGTGGACTGATAAATCTGCTAGCTTAAAATATCTCCATAACTAAGGCCTTCACAAATGCCCACTCAGTTTACCACAGTCAACGTCAAATTTAATAGGAAGTCTTCGACTTGGTTTCCTGCAAACAGCAGTGTTTGACAAAGATATGTTTTAGATCCATTCTTGGTCATCCTATTCGGTGTAAAAACATCTAACCTTGTCAGCTGTCCGGTACTGGGACAAACCAACAACAGACAAATCTGGCTAGTTTACGGCGGCTTGGAATGTGCGGAAAATTCAAAAATCTAAGTTAACTCTTTTGACTAAAAGGCGCCAGAATATGACTTACAGGTTAACTTCGGTTAACATATACCATGAGTGTTCAACAGCACGTTCACGATTGTGGCTATTCCGCCACCGAACCAACCAGATCTAAGCCCACTATTAGCAAATATTTTGAGTTCATTCAAGCTGTGTGCATCCATAGCCTCTTCCTGTCCAACTGCGTTCATATCAGCAGCATGCCCATAGCTGAAAATCCGAATACCACTTCCCTTAAATATTTTCGCAAAAAGTTCACAAAGAGTTTGGGGACACAGAACAATCTGTTATCCATAGAGGTTAGCTACTCATCCATTCGCATTACAAACTCCTCGCACAGGAGGTCCTTCCGAAACTGGGCCGTCCACTAATGACTTCTTTTTAGTAACAAAAAATGAAGGCTTAAAGATTTAATCGTTGATACTGGAACATGAACTAAGTAGGTTACTGTTTGAACAGAACTTCTTCATTTCTGCGCTCGACTCACATTTGGAACAAAATTTCTAAGGGTTTATCAGTAAACAGTCCACGATTTCTAAACAGTTGGTACAAAAATTGGAAGAAAATAACGCTGCAAGTTGATAAGTAAGTGGGGTATCGTAGGAGCAGAAGATATGTGGCAATATGTTAACATTCAGTTTACTCTCATCGGTCGCACACGTAAAATATGCACGTTCTATACTACAGACGATTAGAAGTAGACAGGTTATGGACACATGTTCACACCAAGTACTACGTCATCAACACCACTGCACTTTTGTGGACCTAACTCCCGTTGGTGAGTTCTGATCCACACAGTTTTGATAAAGGCTAGCAATATGTTGAACGACATACGCGGGTCAAAATACTGGTGATCTGTTATCGTGGAATGTCTAATAATCGATGTTGTGAGATTTCGAGTATCGGGTCCAACGGGTTGAGATTTTTGTATCAGCAGTTATTTCACCCATTTTAGCGTGTGTTCTGCTGCTGCTTGAGATAGCTGTTGATCTGTTTTGCTTACGTAAACATCATTCCAACTGTAAACGAACTGGCAGATAATTGGAATATGACGAAATATCTATGTAATATGTTTCGGTTGTCATAATTGAAAGGTTACAACACCAGTAGTTTATTCAAGTATTCGTTCATTCTATTGCAAACACTATTTCTTTATGTTCCTAAAACATTGAAAGCAAAGATAAACATAAAACCGAAGCTGCTTTCCTTCTTATACAAACAAATAAATCTGAGTAATAATCAGGAAGAACAAGGTAAGTTATGTGTACTATAACCGACACAAAATAAATGTACTTTCGGAGAATACTTTAAACGTAAGTCATACAGTAATTGATCTAATATGTACACATCACAACATCAGTATTGTCCTAACAGGCTTTTTACAAGTTTTTAATTTTTTGATACTACTATTGAAATTGCCCGAAATTAGTCTAAAAGTTATTCAGTTCTGTGACTTTTTACATCAGGTTTAATTCGGATAATAGTTTTAAAACTTTATTTGCTTTTCTTTCTAACAAATAATCTAAGACATTTAACATACCTTTTTCCTCCACAACTGTTTGCTACCACGTATACCGGGTTTTTTCAGACAAATTTCTAATCGCATTATCTTTTTGCATTTTCTAATCAGAAAATATCGTAGAAAGTTGGAATGTGATGAAGTACCGACAAACGAATCGCCATGGGTGAGAGCTTGTGAAATACTCGAGAATAAAAGCTGTATCAGCAAGATGTCTAATTCAAGTAATTTCAGAATATTTCATCTTGTCGATTTTTATCAACCACTTCAAATTTTCTACAATTTTTAGCAATTCGGTCAAACAGTGCATAACGCAAGTTGAAAAATGTTTGTTTTTCTCATTATTTACATATCGAAGTCTATTAATAACATACTTCAGTTCGTATCACATAATGACAATAAACTCCAGAAGCAGATTAGTATGTTATAACGTTGAAAGTGGCTGTGTAACCAGCTTCTGGACATGGACACCTTTCAATTGCGCTAAAAAAGTTACCTTGGCAATGTAAGCTTGCTCGGATATCAAACAAGTATGGTCTACTCCAAAATGTTTACATTGATGTTGACTGATCAAATATTACCAAATCAATTATTCAGAAGACTTCGGTTCGAGTGTTAAGACTTTGTTTAAACTCGTTCGCAGCTGTATGAGCCGGCGGTATTTGTGAATATAGCCCGATCTTGTTTTGATAAATCACGTTTGCCCAATTACTACATTTGTTCCAATAATCAGTTAGTCTAATGAATAAAGGCGGATTCATCTACTTTCTGCATGTTGACCAATAACAGGTTGTGCAAGTCATAATTTTTCATTAAATTACTGAGGCAGACTTAAGTATGTTATTCAAGCATACGAGTCTGTTGCATCCTGTTATAAGTAGGTCTACCTCAGCCTGTTTTTCAATAGTTATTACAAAGTTATTAGTGCAAGACAAAGATTTTCAACCGTTGTGAATCGCATCTCTCCTTCCAATAACCCGTTAATTCTACTTCTGCTTAATAACCAGCGCGCAATTCAGTAGAAAATCAAACCTCTACTATGATCATCTTGCTTTAATCAACGATCCAGATAGAACCATGAAATCATCAGTTAAATCAATCCAGTCTAGAAACATATTTTGATCGTACCTCAAACACAGATTAATGTGTAATATGCTTGACTAAATGCAATAAATCAGTCATTTTGACTTCCGAGACAGACCTATACATTTTCTTTTCTGGAGAAGTATAAAATTGAATGAGAAATGTTATCGTCTTTAGGAACGCTTGATCAACTGTATTTTGGGACACGAGTTCTAACTTCAACGAACAAACAGAGTAGGGAGACTGATTCGTGAATAAAATACTTAGTAGAGGAAACCTGTTCCATATTTAAGGCCCGTCGACACTGCAACTCATCTTTCAACTCTGTGGTTATGGTTAAATCGTTTGCAATGTTTAACATTCTACTCTATCATCATATAATTGAGAAACAACGTGTACCACAATTTTCTTAATCAAATTCCTTTCTCACGACCATGATCGTCAAAAATGAATTTCTGACGATGAATTGTTGAAGGTGGCTTCATAGTTTGTTGTTCATATGACTGTATACCAACGGCTTTGGTTACATATTTTTCTTGACTCCCATTCATTGTTCTTCAATACTATGACTACTCAACAAACTTTTCATACTCAACAGACAAAACCACACAAACAAAAATCACTCTCCATTCTCTAACAAACTCTGAGTCAATGGTACTTAGCATTAAAAAACCAAAATCTATTCATTCTTGCTAGTTGAATGAAATTCTCCAGAAATCTCCATTACATTCGAACGAACCAAACAGAAAGGTAACTAAGAACTACACTATTGCATACAGGGTCTTAATTTTCCAAGGGTATTTTTCACTGGTGAACGTAACTAATAAATTTTAATCATATGAGGTAGAATCTTCAACAACGATCCGAAAAAACTGCGGTGTTACACATTTATTACTTTGAGGATCACTTGAAATTGATCTAACAATGAACTGACCAGGGTTAAAATTTTTGTCATGAAAAAGGGTTCCAACTGGAACATAATAATAATTTTCAAAAAGCCAATCATGAGTAAATTGATTGATTGATTGATTTATAATCAAGCGCGAGTAGTTTTTAATGTACATCAATTATTTGTCCGAATACTCTTCAACAATAAAGATGAAAAAAGTCGAAATATGATATCAGAATAACCGCTCATTGCACAACCTCGGTTACACATGAAATCGAAGTATGCTTTCGTTAGAATGATTGATGGCCGTAGTTATCGAGTGATTTCTCTTTTTACGACCAGAAGTGCATTGTTGTTCTTTCCAAACCCTGTAATCTGATGTATATCTGGTAACAGGGAACTTTATTATGCCGGCCATCGATAAACGTTTTACTGGACTAAGAATCTTAAATGTGTGCACGTTGACGTTTATTTAAATGTCGGACGAGCTTGCCAAATGTCACTTAAATGAGTTACATGTGACAATTCCGCAGATAACCTCTTCAGGTCACACACTTCCCATGTAGTTATCTCAAAGCAATCCAAGGAACATATATTGTATCTTTGTAAGCATGCTTCAAACTGGAAACAATCCTTGACGAGATTTAGTACCACATTTCCTTGAACAAAGTCTGTTTAAATTACTCGGTGAGACATCTGGTTGTCAGTTAGAGACTATATCTGTTAGCCTTTTCGCCTTCAAATTTTGCTAAACTTTTCACTCAGATCATTTCGAAACAATACCTAGTTGGTTTACTCATGTCGGCTTCTTCCTCCTGACTTAGAAACTGTGAATTATGAGGTGTGTGGCTTGGTGATTACCAGTGAATCGTGGCTTATATTTCAGTCCTTTCAATGATATGTACTTAAAATGAAACTTCAAGTAAACATTTTCGGTTTACAGTGGTCAGCGTGACAGCCTGTCTATCAGAAAAGTCTACTTATTAGGGACGAGACATGGTTAACAGGTTAGTTAGTTATTTGGGTAAACAAATGCGGCATTGCTTATTTCTTACACAAGACTATAGCTTAGCAGTTAACTATCAAGATACGATTACGTCCGATGTGGAACTGATAAAATAATGTTTAACACAGTCGCCCATAAAACGCAAAGGCCGCGATGTTGTTTCCAACACAAGTAGTGTTTATTCACTATTTACAAACGAGAATGAAGTCATGCATTGCCATGTGAAGTTTGCTAGTGGGTAATTGTGTCTTGAACTGAAATCTACAATCAGTTTTCAGCGGTATGCAGTATGTGCTAGTAATTTCCCTCTCACTTCTAAAAAATTAATTTGTGGTTCAATTTTGATCGTTCCCTGCCAAACACAAGGATGCATTCAAAGGTTATATTACAGCCGGAATTGAAACACGGGTTTTTTCTCTTCTTTTATTTACTTCGGATATATTTGTTGAGTATTTGGGGATTTAGCTGGTTTGAAGCTGAACAACACTCGCAACTAATCGCAGTATTTGCGTTCAAGTAAACTCAGTTTTTGAACCCCATCTGTCATGCAAAACGCTGCAACAGCCGGAATTAGAATTCCGTTACACCGTCATGACATGTCCTTACTGACCCCTGTGTCATCAACTTCAAATTTTTATATGTAAACGCTGAACCTATTTCGTCTATTGCCTCTTTTCTGAACGGCTGCCTTGAAATTCTACTTAACAATGGAAGCTGTACTCAACTGCCAATGGTGTAGAGCTTCAAACTGAACGGTTGCGCTTAACTGCACAATAAAATATCAGAATATCTTCTTCCACCAGCACTGTTTGATGTGTCTTCCTACTTTCAGTCTACTACTTCTCTTCCAGATTGACTGGCCGGTTTGTTCATCTGGAAATGAAATCTGTTTTATTACAGTGCACTTTCCTAGGTTGCAATAAGTGTTACTAAAGTCAAAACGTATACTTGACTTGGACTTAGTCGAACAGAAGCTATTTTTACAGCACATACACCACTTTTGATACGCGACCCTCTTTTCGCTTGTGTGAGAATACTACGTCTGGTTTGTACTTACTTTGATCGTTACAGATACGTCTCTTCTCATCGCAAGTCGTACATCAATGTTTACGTTGTTCATATGGGGTGAATAATCTAAGAACATGAAAGCACTTCCCCACACTTCTATTTCATGAATTAAGCCAGAATCACTGTGGTTTTTAAATATATCTTTTTCTGAGTGGATTCTTAGACGACAACCTTGTTTGGATTGCTTTTCAATTGGTTTTAATTCCTGTAACGGATTACTGTGATAACCCATTGTCATGCAAACACCATGGTGCAAAATGTCTTACGAACTGATCTAGCTGCACTGTATAACAATCATGTCGAAAACCGCACTAACAATCCGCTGACATTTATTATCCACTCTTAAAAGCATAATCAATTTTGTTCAATTCGTAACAAGTCTAATCAAAGAAAAATTCCGAACCAGCATCATTGTTCAGACGCGCAGTGAATTAACCGAAGGAAATTTAATAAATAAACGCGTGTTCTCGAAAATGTTGAAGATATTTACATATTTGTCCACCTAATATCCGGCCCCAAATGAGTTGAAAGTTGAACTGAATCTAGATTCAATTGTATCTGTTTAAAATTGGACATTAATTTTTTTCTTCTTTGTTATTCTTCTATTCAGCTGTGTCCACTTTAAGAACGGCCAGTCTGCCACAAATCTCACCACGTGCAAAAGATCTGTGCAACATTATGGCAGATTTGTTTCTACCGTCGCAAAACATCGTGCTCAAAAAAATTGTTCTTGAAGGTAACGCTTCAAACAGTATGACTAACACTGTTTGAAATTATATTTTTGCGTTTTCTTTAAAAAAATGCTTGAGGTTTTCAGTTATTCCACAAGGTCATATAATTGTTATGTAGACTGCCACCAATAAACAGTCCCACAAAGGAAGCGGTTTTTACAGTTCTATTTCTTCCTGCGGATAATCAGAAAAAAACACGTCAAAAAACGCAAAATGTCTAGTAAAGTTTTCAATTCCATTATCATAATCACTCTGAAAAAATCGAAATCTGCCAGCAGAAGTAATTAGTTAAGAACCGTATTCAGTTATGTTTTTTGTGATATCTAATTCATTTCCGAAAATCAGGGCAATAACTCCTTAACTACAATCGTAGCCGTTGTGCAGAAAGCGAACGATTGGAAGTGGAAATGCTTCTTTGATATATTCAGTTTTGTTTATCATACTCTCATGAAAACACATTCTTTTAAATTGTTAGTGCGTTTTATTTTCAAACTAGCTGACTACATTGTTTTTATCAAGTCTTTGTCATGCGCACGTAAAAGGAAGCAAACATGTTGTTTTTTATCGTCATGGTCGTCAGGTTAATTACAGAACTGAGAAATACTGAAGTAATTGTCAAGCCAGAAACCTGTGACCTACTGTCGTTTGAACAAGTGACTTAGTACTAAAGCAACAATGTCTACAATTTCCAAATGAAATCCGGTGTGACAATCGATCAAGAACCATGCAATTCTTGCGTAATGATTAATTTTTCGGTCCACCGTTTTCTATTTTGCTAAGTTTTTACCTCCAGTGAGCTCTCTGGTATATTAAAATAGTCGGAACTTTATAGTTTTTCCCGCAAACACTGCAACGAAAAGTTTCAACGATCTACCTGCTTGAACGCAATAACCTATTTGGAGTGCAAGTAACTGTTTAACGGCAGTACAAGAAAGGAGATGCGCTCAGGTTCCCATCATTACTTACTAGTCTTTACAAGCCACAATTCTGAACCAACTAAGCCGATGCAATGAGGACATTAACAAAGATCTTACGAAGCTGACTGTGTTAACGAGAATGGAACAATTCATTTTGCAAGCATGGTTTAGTCCATTACTATGATAATCTGAAAAACAACTAATGTCCTAAAAAAGCCAGGCTTTGAAGTCAACTTAACGCACTTTCGGTGACCAATCAAATGAATTCAGTCAAAGTCATATCTATTAGCTGAATAAGTACACATTAAAATGTCTGTCCGCAAAACAAACTTTTGGCTGACATGTTTTTAGTGTTTATGTGAACCATATCTAGTAGAGGTCTGTTTTGTCAGTTAAACTATATGAGCTTATCCGATTTACAGTGTCACAAAACCAAAGTATAAAATAAATCCGTTATAATAACGTGTAGCTATTTATGTACGCCAGGCGTGATGCTGTTCTACAATGTTGCAAGTTAGTAGATGGTATAAAACAAACTGAAATGTGCTCAGCCAAAACGCAAAATCATGTGCATGACAGTGCCCCTTACTGTCCTTGGTCTTGTGCTGCAGTGGGGTAATAATTACAGCATTTGTGTTAAACCACTAAACGTGTGATCATTTTCACGTGTATCAACTCAATGGCAATATTCTGGAAAGTCTTTATGGAATGTCGCAGGTGCAGTGAATGAAGATTTGGAAGAAAACATTTGGAACACAAAAACTGTTAAATACAAGCGCTTCGTATTGACTCATCAGTATCAAATTTGTGATAACATGTTTGGTTTTCTTTATACCGAACAGCTAAGTGTTGGATAATCAGTCAGCGGGTTAGGATAGATCATTAAGTCCAAAGAAGGGGCAGGTTCATAAACAATTGTTTCTGAACACAGAAAGCCGGCTTCAGTCGACTGATTGCGGCTGCTTCAGCAAACCAGGAAAACCTTAATTTGAATGACATAACAGGATTCAGGATAATAAAGATAGATCAGCAGCATGGTTGGAGGTTAGGATGCGTCTGGCGGCTGAGAAAAATATCTGTATATGTGTTTCAGCAACGTAACACGGGAACATAGTAACGCGGACTTCTGTACCCATTCAGGCAAATGCACCTTCGTTCTTGACAGCAAGCATCTATCGGTAACTTTTTCCACACTTACGTATACACTAGTGAACACAGTGTGATTTGCCACCGATAGACCGATCTACTTTGATTGAAGGCTGTGTTAGCTTCCGAGTCAGAGCGACTCCACAGGGTTCAGCTACACTGAACGTTCGTTTAAGTGAACTTCTCAGTTGCTCTCTAGCTTGATGCATTACGTAACCACCTTTAAAAGGCAACTCTCTGTAGACCGTCTTCGGGTGGCATTTTTTGTCTCCGTAACTATCGGTGAACTTTGTGGGGTAACCATTTGACTGTAAGACAGAGGTTATCAAGTTCAGTTTTTTTGCAAAACTGTCATATAGGCAGATCCACCTTGCTTGTGTGAACGGTGTATTCACTAGTGTACGTTTATATTAGACCGGTTTGAATCTACTGAAGTAAAATTATTGACCATATAGATTCTTTGTAGACAGCTCTTCTAACTGAACCATCTTTTTGGCGAGTTATATGTATGTCTATTAATAACAGGCAGTTATTGACCTCAAATTCACATGTGGCCTTCATATTAGAATGACAACTATGAGCGTTGTACCAGGTTTTGTTATCGTTTGTTTGTATCCACTGAATATTAATGTGTCGTTGAAACAACGCCTGTATAATGACAAGCTTCTTATCCCAGTAGACAGCTTTTGTTTAGCTTTACACACGAAAATATGTGCGAAGGCAGGACCTAGCAGCTTTTCTGTAGCTACTGCATCTACTTGACGATAGAACTGCTCAAGGAGACAAAAATTGACATTCTCAATACGGAGCACCAAAGTTAACTTCATCATCTCGGTCAGTAGTAGCAAAGTAATGTGGTTCATTTCAATTAATTAATTAATTAATTAGCAAATTAGTTATTGCACAGACCAGTATTGCTCATTGATTCTGCTCAACAGTCTATGTCACAAATATTTGTCATAGGTTGTGGAGCCATCCACGGTTGTTTGTTGTACCTACAAACATCTTTTCTGTTTACTCGAAATTTTTCGTGTGACAGTGTTTGAACCATGTATTTTGACTGCTCTGAGCATCTGTGTCTTTTGCATTCATCAATTCTAATACATTAGACATTTCTCTTTAAATAATACAGTCTCAGTTTCTTCTGTTGTTTCCCAACACCACAAAAAAACAGTAGAACTGCCGATATAACTTAGTAAGAGGAAATATTTGGGCAAGGCTGCGCTAAGTGACTATAACATTGTGCATGCATTTCTTAATATCACAGCGAATAGAAGAACATCTGCACTCACAAGAATGTCATATAACTCAATACGTTGTTAGTTAAATAATTAATAAAAACAATGAGAACTGTTTCTTTGATAACAATAAGTATAACACTAAACTCTATCACAGTGCAATCCACTACGACAAACCAAACAACGAGGAGGCGGTAATCAATAACATAACCTTGAATTAGCGCACTGATTGCCTCTTTATTTGAACATTCTAACCCCCTTATCTAGTAGATTAATCCGTTTTCTGAAAGAATTCTAGTGAGTTTCACCTTAAATAAAATCGCGCGTCAGGTCCTCTAAACGGCTGCTTTTCTAGACATCATGCGACATTGTACAAATAAACCCTTGAGTTGAAAGCAAAGGTTATTTGAAATTGGTGAATTATACTTTGATCGGATGTCGTGTATAATTTAAATATACATACATCCATAACTTGCTTCTAAATAAGCAGTTTTTCTGTAATGATTATAACTGTCTTACCAGATGGTTGTTTACAGTGTCATCACAATCACCATCGTTTGGTTTTATTTAAAATGTTATTTTACTTCAGGTACATTTGGCCTTCTCTATGAAGCAAAGTTGCGCATTTTACCGGATAGAAAGCGAATTCAAAACGAACAATGGAAATCCGTATTTGTAAAAACAGTATCCAGTGAGTTCACCTTTAGTCCATAGTTGTCATGCTCCACCTATCATGCATTCCGTTTCCACACATAATGCATCTTGTTTGCATCAAACAATACATAGAAAATCGGAATATTCTCAGGATCATGTACAACCAATGTTTTGTCCTTATTTTTGTTACTAAAACAATGCACAAGATGTTTACTTTCATGCAACACATGGATTTTGGCGCAAGTTCAAATTCTGAGTTGAAACATTTAGAAATTAATAATTTGCTTCAAACGTAAATGTGGAGCTGTCAGAATTTATTGTTTTTGTCTTAATGTTTTTGAATCATACTCCATTTTTGGAACGTAAAAAGGAGGAAAGAAAATGAACAAAAGTCCTTCTGCATACGAAAGAAACTGTAGATGGACGACGTTTCTCTGAATTAACGATGACGGTTAAAGAGTACTGAGTATCTGGATTGACAATAAGTGTTGGAACATACTTTTAGAAACAGCCCGTTTTAATTCGACAATTCGAACTAGTAAGTCTGAAATAAAGTGACAGTTTTCAGAAACGTAACATAAAGCATTTTAAACTATTAAGTATCGCCATCGGTTTTTGCGCGATTACTATGATAAACAACAGAACGGATTATTGAATTCAGTTGTGTTATTAGCGCCCAGAAATTGAGGAACAAAATTATACGGAAAAAGATATTTAGGTCACTGATCTAGTGAACAGCAGGCACGTGAACAGAATCGTCTATTTTATGGGGAGAGATGAGAAACCGCTCCATGTAAACACTGTGCAAACAATGGAAAGATAGGGGTGGTGTAGTGACTGAGATAAACTCCTCAAAACACATAATGTGATTCGATAGGTTTTCATTGAGAACATCTTCATAAAACGGGCTGGTCATTTGGATAATCAAACAATTAGGTCTATTAAAACACAGATAAAAACGCAAAATGAAAGAGAATGAACTATTTCACAATTTCGGAATAGTCATTTCAAGCAGTCCATTTACATCAAGTATGAAATCACCATTCGAGCTTATTCATTGGCAAACACCAACACTGAGACCGAAGGCGGTTGGGGATAATTTTGTTGACGGAATACCTTAACTGCTAGCCAACATTTCAAATTCGACTACCCCAAAACATGTATCAGTTCAGCACCCACTGCTTCACATTCACAAGCACCTGGAATATCAGGAGATTTATTCAAATAATTGTTCAAAAGTTTATAAAACTTCTGCAATTAGATTAGATGTTGAAAGGTGTTAGACCACAAAACTGTTACGCTCGTGGGAAGTTTCATCTATTGATTATCATAACCCCAATGCATTTCTTATTCATTGTGTATTTTATCCCTGCTATCTTGTTTCACAACCAATTTTGGCGTTACAGAGAAATATCTCTTTAGCAACGATGATGTTACACTAAAATCATATAAACAATGACATCAATTGTAGTGAAGACCTAATAAATTGCCTTTTGAAGTTTGGATTTTATTGCTCATAATTTGCAAACAACCATCTGAAAAAGATGAAGCACGGACTGAACGCTAGTTATAGGAAAAGTGGAGGGATGTTCAGGAAGGATAAGTTAATAGAACGTTTCATGTCGTAAAATAAATTTCATGAAATACTTCGAACCTATTCAACAAGTGACGGTGAACAGTAGCAAAATACGTTTTTGAGCAAATTGTTTTGCGAACTGGTTTTATGCGGTTGCGAGTGCAGCATATTAGAAATATATAAGAAAAATATTTAATTTCAATCAAAAAGTACTGTGTATTGTACACCGTCTAGGTTTTCTATCTACGATCTAGCGCTGCTGTTTCATCCTTAATTCAAATCTTAAACAGTACGCCCTAGTTTTATTCGTGCCGCAAGTATGCAAAGTGCAACGTGCACAAATGCCACTAGAGAAAGACAGCCAAGGACAACCGATGTGACTACAACAGTGTAGCCACTTGATTCGTGGAGCACGACAGCTCGATGATGAATTAGTCACAAACACGCACGTGTACAAGACCGATTAGTCAGCAGGTCAGCCAATCAATATCTAGACCGAGATATACAACCAAGGACCAGGTAGGGTAAAACAACTGCAAGAATCAAGTTGTCATTATCTAGACATCAGGGAAAGAGGGTCAAAAATAATTGCCCCACCAATGCCCATGTTTGGAGCCTAAATGGCTAACCTATGGTAATGCTGTTTGTCTTTTGCGTTTGGCATACGGTCGACTTTTGAATTAACCCTCAAGTTGGGTGCCAGTGTGAACTGATGACTTGAAATGGCTCTGTATAATCGGATTATACATACCTTACATCTTTTGTTTAACTCACGTTGTCACAGCCACTGTTCATGAATCACACATACCACTAAACAAATATTGATCCTGAAAACGATAGCCGCCTGTTTAAACGTAGAATGAGTTACCATAAGCTTACGAGTTCTATCAAGTTGAAACATAGCCGTAGATAATAGGTCTAAGGATGACGGATACCACAGAACGTTTTTAAATTCTAGTTTGCTCTAAGACCGTAACTATGCTGTGATTTACAATGAGGAGCAATGGTTTTTCCCTAATATAAGTTTCTGTGCATTTAGCGTTTCATGGTTTCATACAGCTGAGCTCAAAATAATCACTCTCAATCCACTGAATTTTGCACGTTTACAGATCAAGCAACAAATAAACAAATTCAGATTTTTCTTCAAGATGCCTGCAAAATGGCCGGTCTACGCCACAAAACTTTGGCATCAATGGTTGCTACCTCAAAAGAGGAACATCAGTTCGGTTCCGGTAAATCAGAGCTGTCACTCAGGCCATGGTTGATATACTCGTTTGCGGAATTTGGCAATTTGAAACTTTTTCTCAGAAACTCAACACACCAACGCAACATTACGGTTCGTTTCTGCCTTTTTTCATTCAGCTGACTAATGACAATATTACTGTGTGATACACTTTTAACCATTCTAATGTAGAGACCTCGTGTGATTAATGAAGGTTTATTCCTGTTGTTCAGTGCGTTCCTACACCGCTTTGCATTGGCATTCAAGAAGATCGTTAGTCAATCTTCGTAAGCACATAAATGGAGAAAGATTGTTCAAATTATGTGTCAGTAGCTTGTGCCTTGTGATATAGGTCACTGTTGTGATTTCTTTCGAAAAAGCACGAAAAGATGTTTTCGGTTATTTTAGCTTAGTTCCGCTTTCTAAATGATGAAGTACACCAACAGACAATATCTGGTTATACAATCGCCGACAAGTTTTCTACATAAATCCATACATCCAAACTGTGTCCTCCTAAGCACCTTCATTGGTCTAGCCCTGATTATTTGTTTCAGTGGCCTGATGTCTTACCACCTAACTTCTCGAGGCTGTCTATATTACTGAACTTCTGTAAGCAATATTTCTGACTCTTACCAAAATTATCTGTCTGAGTCGATGTTCATTAAACCCCACCGTATATTGGCTCAATAAGTGAACAATAAAGACATTTTAGTCACCGAGTTATTTAGGTGCAAATACTGTCGTTGCCATAATATACATCAACCACACCTGAATGTTCATTATGAATAGAAACTGACATAGTAGATCGTTTTGATTGCGTGTCATTATGATTTCACATTTTTCTGGATGACTTGCGTGTTTGCTTTTATTAAAAATCAAGCGAATAGGCCACAATAAATGTTAAACGAGACCCTAGTTGCTTACCATGAGTGATGTGACTAAAGTGCGTCAATATTCACTAAATATATCTTTCCAATAGTCAACTGTTCCGTATGCCAAATGTGAGAACCAGGAAGGTTTATGGATCGAACAGTGCAAAGATTGGTTTAAAATGTATTGTGACTAATGTTTATATGGAGGATTTAAGTGATAGTAGATAACATATTATTATCATTCCAACAAAAAATTACAATTCGGTAAATTATTGAAGCGTGTCTGAATTTACCGGTAACTACAAACTGATGACACTCTTTTTAACTTGGTGAGTTAATCTGTCTCATGTCCGCGATCCATCAAAGTTACAGGATAGGTCCTATTTTTGTGGAAAATTCTTACGGATTTAGATGAAACTTCTCATAGTGCAAGTTGTCTGTGAAATTAAGGTCACAATCAATGGGATTTTTGAGGGGGGTTTAAGAACCGGCTGAACTAATCAGAAGAAAAACCGCGATAATAATCTGCAGTCCACATCGAATTATGGCTTTCGAACGATTGTTTATTTGAACCCGTGGTATGATCACCAGATTTTCGGATCTGCTATTGACTACTCTCAAACTGTGTTGAGTGATAACCATATCTTGTCATCTGATGTACGTGGATAGTAGGAAGGTCAGATGACTGTATTGATCCTGGCGTGTCAAACGGCTGGTGTGATATAGTGGTCTTTTGGCTGATCGGAAGCACAGCGGAGCTCGTGGCGCGAATGATGTGATAACTCGAAGATGAACTTGTCCATCTGGACTGCTAAGGTGAAACACCCACACCCAAATACAAGCAAACATACAACGTACTGGCACCTACAGTTTCTTTCAGCACGTGGAAAGTAATAGAGTAATGGTGCCCAGAGTGACCTGGCTGACATGCAGTTGCTTCTGAGTGCTTGATAGTTACGCTGTGATCTGGTAGTCTCATGTTTATCCGGACTACCTTACTTCATATGTCAGGCATAAATATGGTCACCTCGTGAACAATGAATGACAACATCGTATGATTTCGTTTGTTCACACTGATCCTAGATTACGCAACGTGTCGTTGAGCAATTTGTGGAGTACGCAGTATGATCGTTGATATCAACTTCAAGTTTCGGATTTTAAGAATGCACTTGTTTGCAAAGGATTTCGGAACAGGGAGGCCTGAGACTGTAATCAGTAACGTTCACTTTTTGAACAAACGCTGCTGAATTCAACGTTTTATTTTCAAACTAGCCCCGTCTAAACAGTCAGTCACAGTCTTTAATCTATGCGAGCTCCTTCGTACTAACCACTACACCACCCAAATGCAATGAGCACGTTTTTCTGATCGCTTGAAGCAATGTTTCCTACACTGATCAAAAGCCCGTAACCTGGAATTCGTAAAATCTTGGTGATTTCGTACACTCACCGCTGCAAGTCGCCTGCACGTCACGTTGAATGGTTAAGCATTTAATAGGCTACGCATAACCTGGAGTCATTGTTCTACTCTTTACAAGCATTTTTTTGGCAGCTGATGAAGAACTGGAGTTGAAACCACTTTACAACAATGTATTATGAATGTGCTTGTTGTTAATGCTCAAAAGGTCAATCATGATTGAGCTTGTGGTGTCCTTTTGAAGAGAGCTTCCCCAATGACTGATTCATTCTCATATCTTACTCTCAAATTAAGACTGATCTCCTTAACGTGACAATCAGCAAATCGGAGGATCAAACCAAGGAGCCATTTGAAATAGTTACCAATCGTGATTACCGGTAGTTTGACCAAATACTGGAAGTGTTGGCAATAGTTTGTTTCTGAATAAAGCAAATGTCGAAACTTTCCGGTGGTGATGATCATTACTAAGTTTCGGTTATTATATCCCTTTGTATAAATGTATATACGGCTGAGTTCATACTCCTTCGATCAGGAAACTTCATGTGTTTAAATCCGATGACCTCATTGGTTATTCTGTCAGTGCCCTGCGATTAATTGCGATTTCATGTCAACTTTCAAAAAAGTTGAGCTTGCTCTGACTAGATGGGCGATGACCTCAATTTTGAAGTATGACTAACATTACCTGCTATTCTACTCACCACCTCAGTTAGGAGTCAGAGACCAGACTATCTAACATTATTTTTTGGCGCAAGTACTAATAACAACAACAATAATCAATAACTTCACTTTTCGAACAAACAAGAATTCTCTCGCTTACCGTATGACTACCAAGTAAATCAACGGGAACAGTATTGTAGGTCACAGAGAACGTTAGATTGATGAACTATCCAGCGCATATGCACTATCAAAGTTGACCGGGTTAAACGTCGAATTATTTCGGTTTTTGAACCCAACCTCACTGAGGTCAACCCTTCGTGCGGTTGCAAAACATCGCTGCTTATTTATTAATGATTAATTAAACGTCCGCTCCTATAACTTATTCTATCCATCGGTGGTCTTGTAGGTAGATCTGATCACTTATAAACGTCAAAAAGGAGCAGTGCAAACATCTGATTACAGGTGTTTTGTTGTCAGAATATATGCCCCAACTACGATGCAGATAACAAGAAAGTAAACCGGTCGTACGATAATGGTTTATCTGTAGCAGTTGGGTGTGGTATTGGTTCAATAGGGAAACTAAAATGACGGCTGGTAGAACGCATGATTTTTACAGTACGTTTACGATGTCAATATACACTACTCGAAAATTGTGGACTGAACTAGACATCACTGATAACCTTACTTAGGATTTTAGATGTCGTTCGTTAGACAGAAAAACGTTACAGTGAAGATAGAGTTTTAAGAACCACCATTTATAGTGGTAACTTGTTTCAGTCTGTAAGACGGTTGCAATCAAGCTCTATAGGCCGTCAACTGTAAGTCGGTCGCTTTGGTAATATTTCTCCTCACTTACCTACCTCTTACACAACGGTAGAGAAACAATCAAGGATTACTTGAATTCTTATCACACAAAAAAGAAGGTTATTTAAGCAATCAATCTTTAACAACCAACAACAGTTGTCAGTTGAAATAATTCCAGTGAAAATGAATTCCTCATCCGTCAAATTTGACACATCCTACAAATACATCTTATCAGTTTGTGAAGAAGGTTGGTTACCAGATTTTTAAAATAACACTTTAGGAAATTCGCCGGATTCGAAATTCTAGTCTCCGACTGATTCCGCCGATTCGACATTTTTCAGAATCAGACATGTGTTTTTGTGACTGTTGTCAACCGCATTACATGCTACAGAAGCAATACGGTTACAATGGTGACAGATTACGAGTCGTTTCAAACAGCTGGCCTGTTCATCACGAAGATCTAATGGTTCTGATATCAACTGACTTCACAACAGAATTTCACAGAATATGTTAGGTCTGTTGAAAAAACCACTTATGTGACATTCTTTAACGCACTTAGGTTTGTTAGTGTTGTTGTGCGTCCAAAGGAAATCAATGCATTAAACAGGAAACAACTCCAGTCCGTTTCACTTACACTCAATTGTACTTTATGCAGTCTAATAATACTGGAATTTCTGTAGTCATACAACTGTTGGCATAAAAGTTCTACCTGTTAATGTTATGTCACATTGTTGATAACAACGTCATTATTTGCATTCAGATAAAAATTCTAGTGTTCGTCAGTACTATATCCCCTTGTTACGGCCAGCACTTGACTTTCAATCACGTGTTCATGAAACAATCTTGTTGACCACTATGCCACTAACCTCAGCTTAAACACAGCCGAATTATTGTACGCAAAGTTTAAACGATATTGGCCTGTGAGTAATGCTCAGATTTCTTCTTCGTCTCTGTAGGAGATATAGGTGAGTCTGTTAGTCAGAATCAGCAAACTAATTATTAGGTTTAATTATATAGAAAAACTCTCCGACCTCAATAAATATATTTGGAACTATTTTACAATACTACTCAGTAATCAGGGGAGTGATCGGCTCATATTGAACACCATGCTTCTGTTCGCACCGTTTGTATTCGGATATAGGATTCAGTCAACATTTTACCTAGTAAATTACTAGACTCAAGTATCACTACTTTTAGTGCTCAACAACAGTGCACACTTTTGCCGGCGCCAGGATTCGACTTTCGGTCTCCGAATTCTCTGAGTACTATCTGAATATGGAAGCCTACTCTTTGTAGATAGAAAATGTACCTGTTTTAAAAGAATCAAATATATATGTACTTTTATTCATTCTAGCTTACAAAATTAGCTATAAAATTCCAAGCAACCATGGTATTCTCTGGTAGTCAGTCACAGAGCTACTCGTCGGTAGATAAACAAAAATATTCTGTGTCACTCGAGGCAGCAACCTGCTTCGATACACAGCCGATGAATATGAAGGGTATCAAAACTGAATCCCGAGGTGTTTCAAGGTTATAGCAAAAGACAAGCAAATATGGGATCGGCGACCTCTTGGTAAAACTCCTCGCCTCATCTTATGAACAACAGTACCGAACATGATCATTGTGGTAAGTACGCGGATGTGCAGTCAAAGAACAATGTATTTTATGATAATTCACATAGCTCATTGCCATCTGTTAGACATGCCAACTCAGACTGGATAAGATTGGTTTTGCTCTTTGGGGTAAGGTACCCAGAGCTTAGCGACTCTCCCCCAAAGTTGCCTACTTACTTGGCTGCCATTCATCACTAGTTCGTTAACAGTTTCTGGGACCAAATTAACTCCCACAAGGCCCGACATGTTGAGCGACATTTGGCATAAATTTTATGAGAAAAGTTACTACGGAAGATGAATAAATAAGTCATGAATTCTTCTCAGAAGTTTTGTTGAAAAGGCAGATAATTTATCAGTCTAAAAACGACATGAACGTCTACGGCCTTGTTCATCTTAATTAGGCTTCTGTCTTAGTTAATGAAAGTCATAAGTTGACCACATTCAATCAAATTGTCCACGGCTCGAGCTATGAGGATCTATTACAGCAAGTGAAGCTGGAAGCTCAATTTGTTGATATTGCCCACAATTTTGTTCATCCGCTAACCCTATATTAATCGTCGCTGAATAAAGGGCACATTCAGTTCCCGAAGGAGTTAAAATGGTAAATATGTGTCTATTCTAAAATCGGCTAGATATTCTAGAGAGATCATAATCAATAAAAGCGACTATATTGTAAAAAACAGATAGTACGTTTGAAGACCACCTGCTGTTTCAACCGGATCCTGAGGCAGACATTGAATGCTTAATGGATAACCAAGTTTTCCGTAGATGATGAGCGCTTCTGGTGCATAGATTTATCATTGAGAAACCGTAAAAGAATTTGAATCCAATTGGCTACTACAAGCTACATTTGTTCGACTTGCGTAAACTCCACAAATCTAATGTTACCCTTGTCCATGTTTAATCCTCCTCATTACAGCAGTATTCATCCACAGTGTTTTTTGTTTGGAAAGATACCAAACTATGCAGTTGCATTAGTTACTGCATGAATTGGCCTCCACACAGAACATTCTTGAGATCATCTCGTCTGAAATGTCTCACGATCTACGGAGAATAAGGAGCTCTAACGGCTGAGGTCAGCGCTTTTGAGGCCTGAATATGATTTATTGTCAGTTACAACCGCAAATGATTTGAATGTCCGTATGAAAATTCACAAGTACAGTATAAATGGCGTTAAGCAAAGGAAACTGAACGTTGGATACCGAGAAGCCAGCGCTCGTTCACGAAGTGGCTATTTGTTGAACGGAAGCCGTGTACTTTTCCCGTCTGACTAATGATCGGTGTCGAATATTTTGATGCTAGCTTACATATTTTGACCAATATTACTACCGACTGTCTAAATGAGATCACATAGAGTTACAAGCTGTCCAGTTATTATATACTTACGACATTCTTTATATTTATGTATTCATTATTCAAGTGATTTAAGCAACTGGCCTCATTCTTTACGGAAGCAGCTGATGGCGTTAAGTTACGACTCAAATTATTTGAACTCAAGCATTTAGATTGGTCTGCAGAATATTTTAAATTTCAACCCGAACTCCCACTCTCTGTGTGGTTGCAATTCATCTCAAGTACAGAGATGTCTTTTCGCATGAAGGAGTTCTGACCTTACTATTGTATCATCTCATGGTTTGAATCATATGAGACTTGACTTTTTGCGGTGTGCGAGAACTACTGCATCAGTGACTGGAACCCACCGTTGTAGATTTTTGTGAACAATACAAAATATGTTTACATTCATCAAATAATGCAGAAAATTCAAACTGAATTCAAAGGTTTTTAAGGCTATGATTTTTTATTTTTATTGTTGATCTGTCTGATCTACAACTACACCATCAGCTTCAGTCTACCCTAGCATGACATCAATAATGCGTTTATTTGATACCTAGTTTGCTGGATCAAAATTGTGTGCATCTGAAACAATGACTATTCACCAAAATATTTCGCTTGCCTCATTTAGTCGCCTTCCGAATATTTGTGATGATACATCATATCTTCAATCCCACCGTCTGAGCTGCTTTGGACAATTCCACTTTTACAGAGATGTCCTTTTCTAACTCACACGTTAAACCGCTGAAAATATTCCGGCACGTAGTAGGTCTATTAATAGAGACCACAGTAGTATTTTCTGTCAATCTTTTAAGGCGGACAAAGCAGGAAAGAATACGCCCGGGGTCAGGTGAACTGTTGATAGAAAGGCCACGTCAGAGTTAACAGCAAGTCTAATAACGTTGGTTGCTATCATTAATTTACGAACGTGCTTATTAAATTCAACGTTAAACGGATGAAAGTTCTGAATCCTATTGATTCTTAAATATTGTATGAGTTTTTGGTTGCGATAAATGATTGCAGTTTTCTTATTCCTTTATACTTTCCGGCTAGCTCTTCACAAATAAAACAAACCCACTCATGTTTCGCCCCTATTAAAACTTGTCACTTATCAGCAAGAAAATTATAAACCGAAAAAATCAATGTTCCCCAGTATTTTCGACTTGGTGAGAAATCCTTATCTCGACATTAACCAGTAAGTACAACAGAACGGTTACCGTGTCTCTTCGAAAGTTGACCGGGCTACCTGAGCAGTATTCAAAAGAAAATAGTGGCGGTGTTTAAATTTGATTTTTGACGCGTACTTTATATCAGATTAAGCATAGCTTTATGCCTATGTAGTTGGAATTCAACTCGCATCATTTGCTGCTGTGAAAGGTTTTGAAATCCCAATTTAACTAATAAAAAATCCTATATACTCGATCGGCTCACCGTCAAGACAGAACTGTTTTATATGTGGACAAAGACAGGCAAGTAAATTTATGCAGAAGGTTATTAAAAATGAAGGTGAGACTAAAGATACATTTCCAAATTTCAATACTCTTCTTATTGTTCAGTAAAATTTAGTACATTTTACGGAGATTATGACACAAACTTTGCCTTTTAATTACGTTCAAGTAGGTTGCTTTTTTTCGGCGTACAGCTATCTTGATGATAAATAACAGGAGGAGAATGTGGATGAAGATGAGATTGGAGATAAACAAGATGATGATGATGGAGAAGAAAGTGAAAGTTAGGGCGATGATGGTGTTTTTGATGATGATGAGAATGAAGAAGAAAAGTGGGTGGGAGCGATAAAGACGTAAATGTTCATGGAAAACGATTTTGTTGTTAGGAGTAGAACATTGCCGTCCAATCGTATGGGGAGAAATGTTGCAACATTGCCTTTAAATGTACAATTTTTGTCAGCTCAGAAACTGTGTACTGATAACTCTTAATCACTGATGTTCTTTTGTCACAAGTTTCGACTTTTACTGCAAGCAGCTGACAATGATATCGCTTTTCTACCTGAACTCGCTTACAATCTACACACCAAGTTAAAACCGAAATATGTACCAAGATTTATAAATGAAACTAAATATACTTGTGCTGAACGTTTTACTTGGATGTGAAACCTTAAAATTGGTATGTACTCATGCTATCCTTGTTTGAGATTAGTCGATATGAGGCAAATAGAACTTTATTTTAATTGTCTATCAATTTTAGCTGCTCTAAACATTATCTACATGATCGAGTGTTTGCCACTAGATAAAAGTATACATTTTAAAGTTTGGTTTGATTAAAACCAAACTTTATAGATTGGTTGTGGTTCACGGAACTACAAACGTCTCTTGGTTTTCAAATGTTCTATTTACTCTTTCAAACTCCAGTTTGTTTTTTTACTTTTATGCCAATAACTTATCGGATTGAAGAAGTTATTTTTCAGGTAAACCAGTCTGCTTTGATACGAAATTTCCGTCAACCATATGTTCTAGTTCTTAACCAGTAGTGTGAATAAGACATTCTCGTTAGGTAAAAAGTGACAAACTAATCGTTCTAATGAACTCTAATTTCATTACAGTCTATTACAGCTGATCAACTGCTTGCTATGGGACTTCAACTAATCGATGCGGTGGCTTTTCTTCACGACATTAGAATTATTCACGGAGATATCGCCACAAGAAATTGTTTGTAAGTAACATCTGTATCCCACCGGTTTGTTTGCTTAGAAATATATACAGACCAACTGAGTATTCGGTTCTGCTCACTGCAATCTAGCTTACGTTTACATGTAATCCTTCTAGCTAAATGTGTTTTGTGTGAAATAATTCTCAGCAAAAATTCTTCCTTCGTAAATGCAACTGACTTCATTCCAATGAATCATATAACTGATTACAAAGAGACCAGTCTATGTGTTCAGCTTACAGACCAATATTCAGACCTGGTGTACAATTCTAAATTCGGTGTCATTGGATAGCGCCCAGTCATATTATTTGGTTATGTTTTGCTATTTCTCATGGAAAGGTGTTTCAATTTATTCATTTGGCTGCCAAACAGACGGCAGACATCCTTGTGCTCACGATGAACAATTATGAGATACCCGAAAGATGATTTAGAATGGCTCATGCTCAACGTTGTCTCCCTACCATGTGTCGCTCAATCTCACCCCTAAGAATGTTGCTTCCTAGATGCTCATTTGCCGTACAGTTTGACAAGGGCTACAAAAGATGACAAATGACACAAGTTAGTTAACAGAACAGTCGAACAATCAATGTAGTGATGAGTAGTAGGGGATTTTGACTCTCATATAGATTGAAAAGAAGCCCTAGATTCGAGTTTCGCTCTCATTAGAGCTCATCGAAATAGGCCGACTGGAAAGTTTGTGGGAATACGACAGCTGCGATCAACTGTGGATGATGCTCAATCTATATGAAAATCAATGTACTTTCAACCTACCTATGTCAACCGTCTCCGGCAAACAAAAAGTATGAATATTTGGTTCGTAACACTCCACAGTCATTATCCATGTTGAGTTATGGTCATCCTGTTATCCAGTACCAAGCTACCTGATGCATTTATCTGCCATTTTTGCGAATATTTTGCCTAACCTGACACATTCGCGTATTTCTGAGAGTACAACGGACCAAAACAAAAAACATTTCGTTCCCCTGGTCTTGTATATTCACCTCCGTCCCACGTATCCATGTGATCAGGTGCTCGCACGAAAGCGCCTAGACGAGGTTGAGCTTAATCTTGGAAGACTGGAGAAATGTTATTGTTGCTGTCAGGTTTCAGAGAGTGAACAAAGTATAATCTATTAGGCTGTGAAGACTGTACATCCAACGGCTGCCATAATTCCAAATTCCAGCTACTTTCATCAAAAAGTGACCACTATTCCCATTTGTATTGTGTGGATTTGTCTAGCTGAAATTAGAAACAGTATTGGTCACCACTGTGAACATCTGTGCGCTTAAAAATGAAACTCTGTTAGGAATTGGCATCTACCTACTCGAAACTACAGTTCATCCCTAAATATATAACCATAGTGTGGTATTTTAGCACAGAAATCTACCAAAAATGTTTCATGTGTGAGTGCTTCCAAATGGTAAGGTGGTTCAGTCACGATTGATCAACGAATCAGTTTCTATTCAATTGTAAATATCAAACATGCAGTGGACCACCTTATTAAGTAGTCCCCAGCGAAACTATCCATGATTTTTGCTCTGTTCGGAGTTAGATGATATGTCCATTTTTCTACTGGTAATAAATCTTCAGTACTTATTATTATAGCCGTAGCTTTTGTGGTAGTTTACCTCACTGGATCGTCTGGCTAGTCTTCTGTATTTACATGTTACAACATCACAATAAAGCAGGTTTCACCTCCTAAACAATCGGATAGAATTTACAGTCTGCTTTCGAGGAAACATCCTCTATCCAGATCACTAGGTCAAAATGTCGTACTTACTTGTTTGTTATACAACACTCAGTGAAGAGAAATGAACAATCGGTGGTCCACAAAGCAGCTGACCACTTAAGGTATTGGTAGAATGATGTCCAAAATCATTACTGCTTTGTTGCCTGCAATTAACACAGAGTTTCATCTGGCCCTGCATGAGGACACCGGTTGGAGGCAATTACAGTAGCGCGCCTTAATGCTGGCGAATTTATAGAACAATTCAAACCAATCGCCAGAAAGCTCTGTTATTTAGTGTCTTCTGTGCAACCACCGATTCAATGTATTCAAGGGTTGAATTATTAACGATTTAAAACTGGAAAAACGTACCTCTCAAGGCTGTTAGAGGAATACTTATTATTTCCTCAGCTACTCATACGGAACATAATTACGAAACCGTGTATAACGAAAAATATGCAATATTAATTACATTTAATGCGCGATACTTCTCTGCAAACAATAAAACGTTCGAAAAAACACGCAGTGATCTCTTTCGTTTCTAAAGTTTGCCTTATTGTTGGGAAGTCTTTGAAAGTTTCCTGTGAATGCAATTTAGCATGAACTACTGTATAATCTAAGTGATTTCTTTGGTTTAATTCTCGCCTGACCTTAATGGAGACATCTATATAAATGAGTTGAACTTATTGCATAATCCCAAAATATGGCTATGCTCTACACAACAGCGGAGATACATACTCATAAATTTATCGCCGTCCGCTAAAAGCGCCTTAAGTTGTCTGCGCGCAGATAGGGCAGCAAATGGCAAGTAAATATTAGAAAATTAGCTATTTACGCTGAGATCATCAGATACTTAGAACTTAACGCCATCAACACCACCAGCACGCAGTTGTACCTACGAATTTGTATTGAGGAAGACACTTTGCTCTGAGGTGACGGATGACAAATAGAAAGGGCCATATTATGGCATTGTACGTTTGGCGAAAGCCAAACTTGTCTTTGCCTTGTTTTTCAACCAGTTTATTGATGTCCCTTACCAGTCGGTAAGTTGAGCGGAATTATACCAAGCAAACATAATCAGTATGTTGTGACTGTGTTTTTTAAAAGTATTTTTATTCCACGATTTTCACTGAGAAGTCTCCTTAATTTTTTGTATCCCCCAGACTAGGAGCAAAATATTCTGTAAAGCTCAGCGATTGTGCTTTGAGTCGAGACTTTTTCCCCGATGACTATCACTGCCTTGGTGATAATACCAATCGTCCAATCAAATGGCTTGCATTAGAGGCCTTGATTGAACGCAAGTATACAGCAGCCACCGATGTATGGTCTATGGGTGTCACTCTTTGGGAGCTCATTACTAAAGGTCAACAGCCGTACGATTTATTTGATTCGTTCGAGATGTTGAATGTCCTGAGATCCGGATATCGAATGAAACAGCCATCTCACTGTCCAGATGAACTGTGAGTGTCGTTGTGACTTTTCTTGATGAATTGATAAATCAAAACAGATTATAGTACCAGTCTTCATATATTTTTATACAATTACTCGAACAATTTTTCTAAATGATAAAACGTATTTGATAAACACAATGTTGAAAATTCGTTCGACAATTTCTCATCTACTTTCAAACAGCTTTTAATCAGTAACTAAATGGTAGACATATCATTTGAAACTACAACTGTCATTAACATTGTACTGTTTTCGTACACCTCAGATGGGAGATTATTCGAAGTTGCTGGAAGATGCCACCTACTTCCCGTCCAACAATTGACCAACTCCGTGAGATGCTTCAGCGGTTCAGACAAACTGTTACTCAATATATTTGACACAGAATTTTTACGTAGTTGTAATGTTCATAAAGATTTCAAAATAAAACTGTCCAACAACTTGATCAAGCTCTGATCATTTGTCTATTTAAAAGACTGTAGCTTTTAGGGTTGGAGCAGTACGCTAACTTAACAGCAAATCATGTGAAGAACACAGTTGCAAGTAACGTTTATTTTCCGTGTTTGACCAGAAATACAGTGCAATTGATCAGGAAGTAGTTACCGGTGTAAAGAATAAAGTAAGCCATGTGATTTCATCATGGAAGGCGTTATAGATTCGTGCGATTGACACCTTACAAGCCAAAATTAACTATTAGCAAGTATTTACAGAGGGTTGCTAGTCTGCGCAGTTTGTTCACAAAGCGATACAAATCGTCGAATTGAAATCAAACTCACCACTACAAAACAATAAAAATATGTACTTTGGTCTTCTATTCAAAGTAGACTAGTAGCTGATTTTGTCGTAAGAAAGCTCAACAAGTCAGTTGAAGTAATCTACCAAGCAGACTAGATGTGTTTGGGTTTTCACCCAACTTCGTCTTCATGCCGCAACTCACCGGCACACTTTCACGCGCTAAAATCAGTTTTTACATACATTTGTTTCTTTATTAGAGGCGACCACAATCTTTCCGATGGTCTTAACTGCAAACTATTATCTCTGGATAACTCCTCCTTGTTGATAACCGAATTCAGAACAGATTCCAAAGTACATATATTTGAATCATGTTACACTTCATTTGGGATAGGTGAACTGTAGACAACCCAGTAAGAATTCAGACAATGTTATGAGCCATCTAACAAACATACATGTGAACACCAACATTACTCAACACTATTCCTCTCGCTGTTTGTGATGGCGTCCAAAGGAAATGTTTAACGGAATCCACCATATGAACCTTTGATTTAAGAAGAAGCTTCTCGAGATGTTTCGTCAGGCTTTCTCGAATCGTCGCGAACTGGGTATTTAGACTTTTCAACAAACACTGTCAGTCATGCATCCCTCGTTGTAGAAGAATTTTCCGGTGCAACTGTACTTTCCATAGTTTTTAGGAAGTTTCCACATTGGATTGTGGGTAACGTGGTGCAGGTCGTAAACAAAGGTACTCTAAGATCTGCAACCGTTCACAGCATTCCAATCACTGTCAGTATGAGGACGTATCCGCGACCGAACGGTTTCTTCAATCATCACATTAAAGTCTCATTTTGGCGGGATAGCAACTGACATTTCAGGCCCACTCGGAACTGTTTCACTACTAAACAAACATATTGCTTGACAGACATTGGTTACAATAATCAGCGTGTATTCATTGTTCTACTTCTCAAGATAAGTGTCAAGGTCTCAAGTGTATTTTATAAACAGGCCTGGCACAACTCGCAACAAATCGTTGTTGAATCTTGGCCACATCCAAGGCAAACATAGGAAGCATCTTATTTTTTAAATAAACAAAGGGCCAGAATACAAATTATCCAGAAGAATAGATCGTAATGAGGGAGGTACAATAACCTACTCGTTCCTGGACAGTAGAACAGCTGGCGTATCAGAAATTTCGCCCATTCGCTTGTAGAAACTAAGAATTTAATGCGTTATTTCCTATTTTTAATCGTTCCTAACAAACAACGGAACTGATTGATAGCAATTTTGACTGCAGAAGTCTAAGCTGAAAAATGCAGCAAGTGGCTAATTTTATAAACATATTTAACAAAGCCACTGGTTAGATTTGATTTATCGGGACAGGCAGTCTTCATGTGGGCTATATTTCGCATTACAATCCTGAATGTCATAGGAATATACTACAAGTATAACATTTCACCATTGTACCATTACAGAGTCTGCTTTCAAAAAAAAGATCGGCAAGGTTGTATCGTATTGAGCTCAGGTTACTTTCATCGAGGACATGGATTGGTTGGCGAGACGAACCAGTACGAAATCGGTTAAAATAGTTGTTTGTTTCATACGTCCCTGATAACGAGAACTCGAGCACTTATTCAACTCATTTCGGATAGAGGGCTAAAAGTCTTGCTGGGGTGGTGGACGTTTTGCAAAAAAGCACAAACACGACAAAAATGCGTGTGAACTTACCAATTCAAGCGCACGTGAACGAAACTGTTATGCCGTTTATCCGTCAAAAAGGCCCAGAATTCCTTCAATGCAAAATCCCGTTTCACGTGGGGACAGGTCAACACACCAAAAAGTTGCCGCTTTCAGCTGGTGCGGCTTAAAGACAAAATCTAAAGCTTTGTGATCGTCAAAACCAGTTGAATGGTTATAAAATCAATAATTATAATCTTCTGTTAGCCCAAGATCGGTTAGTGTTCAACTCCCAGTTTGGGTATAACAATGTTTAGCAACATTGGGACGTATATAGAGGTGTAATCAGGATAAATAGCCAGCTTTGGAACAGCTGTAATTTTAGTTGAAGATGCACAAGTAATTACAGTTAATCCTAACTTTTTTGAAATGGGCTTATTGGTACTTTAGTTAAAGATGTACACTAAGAAATAAAGCTTGCTTTGAAATTTCATTTCTTATTTAGAACTTTTTAACCATCATTACAACATGATCTATTATTATCGTCTTGAAAGAGCTAGCGGTTCGTCTCAGTAGCCCATGATAAAGACTTTGATTTCAAAATCTTATGTTACCCCTTTCTTTTCATCCAGATCATTCATCGTACATGCATGGAACTTCATTCGTCTTGGATAGAACAATGCACTGACTTTCTAGATGATAGTTATACTTTCTTCCTGTTTGCCTTGTTTGTTGCCTAAGTTAATCATTTTCACCTTTCCTACCATCGTATCATAATGACTTTCTAAATAACGTTCACGTTTACCACAGTCATTGGTGTGCTGTAAAGCATAAACGCCAGCGACCAAGCTACCAACTTACTTAACAAGTTCAGTAGCACTATGGGTGAGGAAATTAGTTGATGCAAATTAGTATAGCTCTCGGAGGGCAAATACTGATTCGGGTGAGGTAACTCAAAATGATACTATACGATAGAACTACTAAAGATAGATTTCACCTCCTACTGGCTTATCTACTCTTGTCTTCTTGTGATGGTTTCAGGAATACAGAAATGATGTAGTTGAATTAGCTCAACTCTAGAGCTAGCTTTGACGCAACGGTAATAACAACCGAACTAGGCAAAGCAAGTAATTTATCCCTCGGGTGCAATTGTACAACTTGTCGTCAGCAATGTAATAAAACAACAGTCATGAGAAATAGGTTTAGTGACAATCACCACATCCTGCGCAGTTCAAATGAAAGTCCAAGAAGTAGTGTCGACGTTGCTTCCTTTTCACACGTTCAGGAGAACTTGTCTGCTCCCGGTCGAGTGCAGATACTCGTTCGGTAACTGACTGTAAATCTGAAAATGACTCAGAAACGAAACTTCCAGTCTCAGAGGATTTAACAGACAATATAAGAGAGCTTCAAAACCTTCATGCACTTAAGACGGTTAATAGACGAACCAGGATTGTCAACAAAAAATGAACATCAATAAGTGACGGACTGCACATCTGTGAATGGAAGTTCACATCCGCAAAGAATAGGTAAAGCATGTAGCGTTTTGTGCAGCATTTTGTACTGCATAAATCCCATTGTTTTTCACATTTTTCACCTTCTTCAAATTCACATGTACACTCGTTTAAATCATGTCAGTTGATTCAATTAACAATACAAAAGTGACTTCCAAAGTCGCGAGCCCTATGTTCTCTCTCTGCGTTCAGCGTCGCGTGCGCTCAGATTTTTGGGTGAGTTAACGGTTAACGGAATCCGCATTTATTTCAGAACATTTCCAAACGCATCGGTCATCCGAATTATCTTCGTTGTGACCTATAAAGTTACCTGGGAACTATACGATAGATCACGTCGATTGGATACACCATTCTGTGTGGTGGAACTCTAAACTACGCACCTTCATGAACTACTGTGAGTCAGTTGTTTCCATTTTTCATCGCCTTTTTGCTTTCATATTCACGCCCGTATTGTATATAGCGTTTAGATCCACTACATAAATTGGTGAGCCCGTAATTTTTTTCAATTTGCTTATTGTACATATATTTATTTGTTATGACCCTCGTGGTCAACGATAATCACAAAATGTCTAGCGCACGACAATACAAATCACGGAACGTAGCACAGAACTTAGCAATACCCGGAAACCCCAGAATAACACAGAAGACCGTGACCTTTAGCCGAGACTGTATTTGCTCTCAAACCAAAGATAACAATGCAGACGAGCGTCTACATATATTGTAGCATGCAAGCCGGCTGTTTCTCCTCGGGTCGTCCGTTACACTTACGGACCAACTGTGGGGCAATGTGAAGACACCAGGGGACAGCGTTCTTCCGAAGTAGGGGTTCCAACAAGTCCTGCAAAAGGAAACAACAAGAAACAAACATGAGCCAAAGGCCCAATAGGCCATGCACACGACTTACACAAACGATAACTAGAATGGCGTTGACGACACAGCAGCACGCTCCGTCACCAATTCAAATTCAACTAGTGCGCGCTTGCTGGTTTCGGTCACACATTACAATATATAGTCTTTTGATGGCTTTGAAGAATCCCATTCGAATTAGTGCATTAAAAGTGGAATGGGCCAATCACAGACGCCATGGAAACGTGCGCCAAAATTGAGTTTTGCACGTTGTGGCACGAAAAAGTAAGACTCAAAATCACAAGTTATTTTTCAATAATATCTCGAAAAATAAATCATTTTTGGGGGAAACAGACATTCCCCAACACCTCCCGTTTGAGATGACAGTCATCCGTAGCACTTGGCTCGAGGGTCCAGCTGCATAGGACGGTGGGGACGTCTATTGCGTTCTGTCCAACGTATGGGAAGGAGGCTGGTGGTGCTTTCCACAGGAGACAACGGAACGGTGGAAGTGGCTGCATCCGGAATTGCAAACATGTCCAACAAGACGTCCAGCGGAAGTAGCTGCTGTTCGTCTGTGGTTGTTGAGTTCGTGTGCCGAGAGCGCAACTGGTTGCGGTGGCGTTCCTACATAGTGCCACTGGCGGAAACATCATATAGCACTTTTCCGCGACGGGCACTCACAGTTGCGTCTGTCCAATAGTTGTGACCTGGTCGATAGTCACGAGCGTAAAAGGCTTCTCCGATAGCGAAACCGTCGTCAGGGGTTGAGCCGGAGACCTGTGTTGGCTCATTCGTCGGAATGAGAGCCTGATGAACTGTTCGAAGCTTGCGACCCACAAGAGCCTCGGCTGGTGATCGGCCGTCGGAAGTTGCAGAATTGGGGGTTGTGCGGTAGACGAACAGAAAATCCTGTAACCCCCCGTCTGTGGTCCCCTCCCCACGATATTTCAGCAACGCCCGTTTGAAAGTGTCAACGAAGCGTCCCGCTTGTCCGTTGGTTTGTGGGTGATAAGGCGGAGAACGAGTGTGCTGGATGAGCGATGGGCAGCAGAAATCCTCGAAGTGTGAAGACGTGAACTGCGTCCCGTTGTCCGACACCAGAATGTCGGGAAATCCATGTTGACTGAATATGCGATGCAGGGCAGCGATTGTGTTGAGAGATGTCGCCGGAGAAAGTGCGATAATCTCAGGCCACTTGGAATACGCATCGACCAACACGAGGTAGGACACTCCGTCGATCGGACCAGCGAAGTCCAGGTGGAAACGTGACCATGGACCCTTGGGTGCCTGCCAAAGTATGGGATCCTGGCTGGTAGGTAGTTTGGCAGACTGTTGACATTTTGAGCACTGTTTGACAAGATCCTCGATCTGCCCATCCATGTCAGGCCAATATGCAAAACTGCGAGCAATTGCTTCCATCCTACTGGTGCCGGGGTGACCAGAATGGAACTGTCGCGGTACCGGGAGGCGGAGGTCGACTGGAATGACCACGCGATCGGCAAACATGACACAGTAATTCACTACTGTCAACCAGCAACGTCGACGGCAGAATTGGCTGATCTCACCGGGAGGGGGAACCGGTGGCCACTTGTTCCGGACGAACTGCATGACTTGTGTAAGCACCGGATCGAACGTCGTGGCGAGCCGGATGTCGGCGGCAGCCACCGGGATCCCACGAATAGCGTCTGAAAGCTGGCGGCGAACATCGTCTTCCATTGTCAGAGTAGCAATGACGGTCTCTTCCTCGGGCACGTGCTGATTGCTGATTAGGCGCGATAGACCGTCTGCATGACCGAACTCGTCAGTGTGGCGGTAACGGATGTCGAAGTCATAGCCAAGCAAGATTGTGACCCATCGCTGCAGTCGATTGGCGGAATAGACTGGAATGCCCTTCTTCGACCCGAAAATGGACAGCAGCGGCTTTTGGTCGGTTAGCAAGGAAAAATGCCGACCATATAGGAGTTTGTGGAACTTCTTAACCGCGAAAATGATGGCGAGGCCTTCTTTTTCGATCTGACCGCAGTTTTTCTCCGCGGAGTTGAGCGTACGAGAGGCGTGAGAAATTGCCTTCTCGGAACCATCTGGGAAAATATGCGAGATGACTGCTCCGACACCGTAGTTCGGGGCATATGCTGCGACCACAACTAGCGAAGTTGGATCGTAGTGTGTCAGCAGCAGGTCGGAGCTGAGCATGGTCTTCAACCGGGCGAAGGAACTCTCGCAATCGGGGGACCAGCACCAGGCAGTTTCTTTCTGTAGAAGATGATTGAGCGGGGCCCGAACATCATGTAGTGTTGGGAGGAAGGCACTGTAGTAACTGATGAGGCCAAGGAAAGAGCGAAGATTGTGAACATCTTTGGGGGCCGGCATCCGCTGGATTGCGCGAATGTTCTCAGGATCTGGGTAGCGACCAGAGGCATCAAAAATGTAGCCCACGTATTTGATGGACCTCAAGAACATCTGGCATTTGTTTGTGCGTAACCGGAACCCGTACTCCTGGACGCGTTGGAGAACCGCGGCGACTCGGTCCCGAAGTTCATCGGTTGTCCGCCCCATTATGATAATGTCATTAAGGTATGCGGCAGTACCCAGTAGGCCAGTAATCAGGGCGTCGATTACTTGTTGAAAACTGGCGAGCGCGGTTTTGATACCAAACGGAGGTCTGGTATACTGTAGGAGGCCTCGATGAGTGTTGATTGTCAGCAGCTCCCGAGATTCCGGTGCAACCTCCAGTTGGAGGTATGCCTCCGCCAAGTCCAGTTTGGCAAAGCAGGTGCCACCGTTGAGCATAGTGAATGTCTTCAGGCACTGGAAGCGGATAACAGTTCTGTTCCAACGCGGCACTGAGACCAGTTGAGAAGTCACCACAGATCCGGATGGACCCGTTACACTTCTTCACCACGACTATGGGGGCGGCTCACGTGGAGTAGGAGACCGGTACCAAGACACCAAGTTGTTCCAACCGTTTAAGTTCCTGGTCTACGAGCGGCAGGGCTGCGTAGGGAACC
>JTDE01002340.1:3307-19297 GCA_014338405.1 Paragonimus skrjabini miyazakii | reverse complement strand
GGACTGTTGGTGTGTTGGTTGACTTTGGAACGTTGACATGCAAGACCGTAACCGGCCTAATGCTGCACGTCCCGATTCACGTTAGGCCAGACAGTTAACTTCAGCTCAGTTCAGCTCACAGGACTTGAGGCTAGTAACCGGTTGATGTTCAGTTTCTTGCACCAATGAGCTCAGATAACCCCACCAAGCTGCGACAAATGGAGGGGTAAAACTTCCCTTCAGTAATGTTTTGCAGTTTTCAGTGGTATGTAGAACACAGTATAGTTTCGAAAGAGCAGTAAGTACATCCCCGATCAAGTCCTTAACAGGACCACGCAAGCGATCTTTTAGGTGCCGAAGGTTGAATGATAGATGGAAGAGGTATGTGAATCAGCGTCAGCAATCGTGGTATACTCAGATTAAAAGACAGGATCAAAGCCAATGCTGGTACTACCATATCTCCATCAGACTCCTGGATGACAGAATAAAAATACTTCCTGGTTTTGATAAAAAGAGAAAGCTGAGAGACAAATAACCAATAAAGAAGTCCTACGCAAATCGTCTATAACTGGTAATAAAGAGGAGGTGAGAAGCACTAAAATAACGATGCAGACAGAAGAGAGAGGGTTGCAATCAGGTTAAGTAGACCCTGGTCACCTCATCACTCCGTATCCGGAAATAATGCCAACCAACAAACATCAAGCTTACGCTTAAAGTAGGTAACCGTGTTGGTCAACACCACCTCGGACGGTAATTTGTTCCAATTGTTCACAACTTTATATGTGAAAAAGTTGACCCGGATTCGAGTCTTACCTCTTTACTTCGCAATTTTCTACTCGTACACTCTCAACGATGAACTTTCGTTGCGAGTAAACAGCTGTTCCCTGCCTCAGAAACTCTTCTTAGGATTTTACAGGCTTCTAAGAGGTCTCCTCTTTTTCGTCTTCTTTCCAAGGAGGAGAGATTAAGGTGCTTAAGTCTGCTGCAGTGATCAATTCCCCGAAGTTCTGCAAAAACTTCGTTAACCTACGTTGCACCCTCTCTAGGACCTTATCATCCTTGACCAAATAAGGACTCCAAGCCGGCACACAGTACTGTAGATGCGGTCTCACGTAGGCCTTATACAGAGACACAAGGACACCGGGTTTTCTTGAGGCCACTATCTTTTTCAGTTGATAGAGTACCCGATTTGCTTTACGGGCTGCAAACGCACACTGAGTTGACACCTCGAAATCTCCAGTGACCTGTACTCTTAAATCCCTCACCTCGATAGTTTTTTGAATGAGCACACGTGGCTCAGAATCCCCTATCCACCTGAGAGAGTCCTCGGTCTCGACCCCCGTAAGGAAAAATTTAACGTGAGTTCCCAGTCAACCGTTTACCAAAGAATTTCGTCAAGGTTTTGCTGCATCGAAGACTCGCTTGGGCATCCCACGAGTTTCACTTCATCTGCAACCATGTAGCAGGGACTGCTGATCCTCTTCGCCGGATCATTTGTGTATATCGGGAACAGCAGGGGACCCAAAACTGATCCTTGAGGAACACCACTGGTGGCGCGCGCGGTGTGTGACTTGGAGCCCTCCACCTGCATATAGAAACTTCCATTATGCAGGAACTCCTTAACCCATGCCAAAACACCTGGAGATATATCAAATGCTTCCAACTTTACTACTAAAAGTCTGTGAGTTACGAAGTCGAAGGCTTTTCTAACAGACCTCAACATAATCTCCCTTTTCAAGTCGTGGGTTAATCCCATCCATGAAAGCCAGTAAGTTAGAAAGGCAAGATCTCTTACTTACAAAGCCATGTTGCTAAGCCACCACTAGTCTACACTTCGTGACATGTTGCGCTATCTTTTCCCTTAAGATCCGTTCTAGCAACTTTAATACAACTGACGTAAGGCTCACAAGCCTGTAGTTTGAGGCCTCTTCCCCGCTGCCCCCTTTGTTTATCGGCGTGACAGCGAATACCTTCCAATCTTCGGGTAGTTTGGCTTCCCCAGGTGATTTGTTAAACAAACCAGCCAAGGGAGCAGCCAATACGTCCGCAAGTGGTCTTAAAATTGCAGGGTGAATGTCATCTGGGCCCGCTGCCTTCGTAACATCCAGTTCAGCCAACTGACCTCGCACCTCTCCAGCAGTGGCTACCACTTCCTCCATAATGGGTACACCAGGCGCGAAGTCAAAATGCGGTGACCTGCCACCATCCCTTGTATGCACCCTCTTAAAGAACTGGAGCAACGCTTGGGCCTTCTCTTCATTAGTGGACACGTTCTCTCCTTGTTCGTTACTGATCCACCCAACGGACACTCGGAAAGAGGCTATGAACTGGACGTGATTTTAATACGCCTTTGGGTTTTGCTTGGCTCGTTGGGCCAAGATCTTCTCATATGCCAATCGGCACTCCCGGTTGAACCTGGCTGGCCCTGCGTTCCGCCCGTCTGTACTCTAGATAACGCTTATGTCTGTCTATGCGTCTGAATCTCGCTCAAGCCTTACGCTTCATCGTTTGAGACTTTCTCGCTCTGCGCTCCCACCATGGTGGTGCCGAGATGACTTGCACACCAAGACACGGTGACCGTGCGTGTTCAGACAATTCTGGAACATCTGCGGTAAAATTTGGTTGGTGAACTTCTAGACAACCAAGTTTTACTGTAGATGTCCCAGAATTGTCTGAACACGCATTGTCACCGTGTCTTGGAATGCAAGTCACCCCGGCTCATGAGGTCTCCGGGCTCACAAAATCGTATAGCTATTTCACGCTATTTCTCATCTATCGTTTTGTAAACATTTTCGATTTCCAACAGCACTTTAGATCACTATCTCGATCTAATCGACAGCTATTTAACTCGCACGTACAGGAGGTCTTGTAGCGCAACTGGAATCCTCGTAACTGTGTGGGACGACTGTTGTTTGCTTTCTCGCATACGGACTGCCACTACCGTTAGGTTTCATTATCGGTAGTTATCAGTCGGTTTTTTTATTTACCGCCCGTCTATCGTTACTTTTTAACTCCTCATCTTAACGTTTCCCAAGTTTAATGACTTGTATAAACAGAAAATATTGAAGACATGTCCGAGTAAGCTGGTTGTAGTATCTATATTACATTTTCAGTCTATCGCCAATGTAGGAACCTGGCTGTTCGCCAAGTACCACTTCGTAGTCATGCCCGGAAAGGGCAATCCCACGAACCAACTCGTCAGACTGTTTTCCACCTTACGTCACACGTAAAAGTTGTATATAATACAATATACTTGGACTCATCATCAAACCTTGCTGATTCTGATCTATTCAGAGAATGAAATCGCTGGCTTGGTCCCGCTGACCTGGCCCATAAAAGTCTGAGTATGTGGTATGCGTTCACATTAGTAGCTGCACCACCCGATTGACTTAGGCAACCAACAACGTCTCAGCATGCAGTATGCGTTCACACTAGTGCATACTCCACCCGATTGACTTAAGTTATGATCAGCGTCTGAGTATGCAGCATGTTCTACCGGATTGAATTAAGCTATGATCAGCGTCTGGGTATGCAGTATATGTTTACACTGGTTGCTGCTCCACCCGATTGAATTAGGCTTTTAACAACGTCTCAGCATGCAGTGTGCATTCACACTAGTTCCTGCTCCACCCGACTGACTGAAGTTATGACCAGTATTTTATTATGCAATATGCGTTCACACTAGTAGCTGCCCCTTCCGAACGACCGTTCCTATGAACAATTTGAAGAACAAACACATGCGGGAAGTGAAGAAAAGCCTGTATTTGAAACGTTTGGTGTACATGGTAATCATCATCTTTGATTCCGTTGGTTGTCATATTGGTTGTAATATTTCTGTGCGCCGCGATAGATACCTGGGGTTCTAAGCATCATAGTGTGACTGGTTGAGAGGTAAACATCCCGGTGATCGGCAGGCAGCTTGATTTCATCTGTTCCCGTATATTGTTCCGCACGAACGCCACGCGACCTCAACCTAGTTAGAAACAATGCAGTAAAGTGAATAGAGTTTACTTCTGAAGATTCTCGATGATAGAGTGGGACATGATACCCTTTTCTTACACCGTTCCATACACACTGGAAATGGAAACAATCATATGATAGCGTCATTTCCAACCATTTTTGACGGCAACGTTTCATCGACCAGTATCTACCTGAAATCTTATAAACAAGGAAAAATAGTATTAATATCGTATAGACAAGGAAGCTGGAAATGTTGTTATACATGTTTCACTATCAAATTTGTAAATGTTCTTGTTGAAATGCAATGGCAACACTGTACGGTCATATATTTCCATTTCGACCATATCTGTAAAACGCCGCAAAATGAAGCACTCTCAGACATTGGGATGACGTATTTCATCTTGAAAATGGCAATGATCGCATTAATAATACTCGAGAAAGTGAGCTAACGCCAACAGCGGGTTATTTTCGCGAAAATGGTGGGGAAAGTTTTCATCACCGATCCAATACTATTAGGACTTATTCGATGTATTTCATTTTTTCCCTTAACGCCGCTTATTTACAGTTGACGTACTGTAGGTACTTCGCCCGAAATTTTGATTGTAAAATTTTCAAAACTTTAAAAATCGAGGATTTGCGCCAAAAGGACCGTTTTTCCTTTTGAACGAACTTCAAGGCGAATCCCATGAAACAGACAATTGCCGCATGCCTCACTTTCATTGATATCGTCGTCATTTTTCTTATCGTCTTTTGTAGCACGCTCCGCAGATGTGACAGTGCAACTTCTGGACGTTTATGGGTTGATTGAACTGGTTCGAGAGTTCTCATGGACGACTTCAACCAAATGTGGTCTTATGTCAGCAACATCGTCCGCTGAAACGATGCAATGCATTTTCGAAATACGAGCTGACCAGTGTCATCATCCACTGACAGATTACTGTTGCTGGTTACACCTACTCCCTCTTTGGAACTTTGCCAGCAACATTCTTCATGCGCTAGTTTGAAGAGACCGTGGATATCCGAACGAGAGCAACCACGGGGCTTTCTCACATGATGATCAGCCATCTCGCACGCAAAGCCAAGGTAAACATTACCGTTCGAAAGCAAATTCACGCGTTATGTTTAACTGTACACTAACGCAATTAAACAAACATTTCCTAACAAGCAAACAAGCTTTTAGTAATACAAGTAAAAAGTATTCAATTTATCATCAAGCAAACAGCAGACAGTCATGTCATAGGTGGTGTAATAGAGAAAAAACTGAGAGGCTAACGTAGGACGTTTAATAGACACTCAATAAACGGTCGACCGACTACGCGTGCCACTAGGGTTGTTTCTTGGAGTCACTTCTTCACAGCCTCTTCTTCAACTGAGCTATCCAAGTCAGTCATAGCATCCTTCCTCTACCCGAATGTTACAAACCTCATGCTTGCGGGAAAGCTGCACACTAACTCAGCCAAAGGTCACTTGGCCTTTTGGTAACCTTACTTGCTATACACAGCGCAGAGACAATAAATGGAAAGGCAGTGGTATTGAACTCCGTTGTGGCCACTCTGAATGGCACGCCCCTTGACTGTCCTCCACGAGGAAATATGCTCGATCAAAGAACCAAAACCAAAGCAAAGATCACGGCAGACCACAAGCTGCAGCTGGAGGATAAATTTTTAGTTTCCGCCTAGGCCGCATCCACCCAGGTTCTTGAATCTGCGGTAGAAAGCGGGGAAGACTATTCTGTAAGCGAAAGTCCAACGATCAATCCTTCGAACACCTGTACAGGTGTTGAGGGCACATTAATCCTTCGTATCCAGTCTTTGTCGTTACTCGCCCTAAAATCTACTAAGCGGCTACGCACAATAAATCCCCAAGAGCTTGGAATGGCAGAGTGCTGTTAGGGTAACCTCCCAGGAACCAATAGACATTCCATTGGCCCGCTCTATTAGATCTACATACTGGTGGTCTTACAACACCACACACATTACTCCCTTTAAAGCCTCGCACCCAACAAGTAAAATAGTCATAGTTTCCGTGGGTGTTGAATTCCAAACACCTTCCAAGGTGGACTTCGACAGGAACCCGATTGTCGCAGTCTGCGACGCTCAGAATGCTGGTGTTACGCCCCGTAGGGTCGTTGACGTGCGCACAAGTAGTAATGTCCCGCCTTCAGCCGCAAAACAGGGTCACCGTACTTATTCAGCGGGACAAACCAATTCCAATTCTAGCGCCGTCCCTAGTCCTCTCTCCAATCTTATCCGAACTCCAAAACCCCTCCTCGCATTTTCCTTTCTCTTTTCCGCAAATATAGGTGGAGGAATAGACTTTAAGCGCATGTATATGAACTGTCTGAGTATGCTCAATAAATTACGGAAAATCACTCAATTAGTTCATGAGACTCAGCAGCATATCTTTGCTACTACGGAGACCTAGCCTACATTCGTTATAGGTGACAGTGAGGTGAGTGTCCATGGATGCTCATTTTATCCAGCTGACTCTGTTCAAGTAAGGAGGAGGGGCACTGCGATTTTTCTTGATCAGACTCTCCCAGAATCAACGTATGCCGAGAACTTTTCAGTTTGTCGATAGATACGACGTCCTATGGCTACGGCTTGGTTTGCGCGACCAAAGCACAATTCAACTGAAGGCTGTATCTTGCTCTACCCATTGCAACACTTCAAATGATAATGTTCTTCCCCCAAGCCCAGAAGACATGCTAGGACGACAGTGTTTTTTCATTCACTTGTTATGGGTGACCTCAGCACATCCAAGATAAATTGCTCATCACCGTTTAATTTGGACTGTGAAAGCGGATCTCGGCGTCCTTGTCGATGCTGATAGGACAAAAGGCGTGAGCACAGCATGTCAATCGCCCCGACGCGGTACCACCTTAGTCAGATTACCCCTCTGTTCGATCCAATTATTATAAGCGAGTCATCTTATAGATACGGTGGTTGGCACGCCGCCGCTTGGACAGGGCGATCATCCCTTACTGACTTTTGATTCCACTGGCCACTTTCTGCAGTAACCAGAAAGAAAATCTACAGTTCAACTAGGCTGACTTTAATGGACTGAGAACCTACCTTGTTTCACTCCTTCGTGGTTGTGATTTTATGAGCGTAAATGTTTACGCGTTTTAAAACGCACTTCAAAAAGCGGATGGTTTGTTAGAGAACCACAAACTGTGCACTTTCTCTTATCGTTACCCTCTTTTGCGCAGAATCAGTTGTCTCTGAGCATTAACTTACGGGAACCCGGCAGGACCTAAGTGCTTTCCATACTATTCTACACGGGTGTAGGTGGGAGATTCGCGAACACACTAAACTCGCACAAGATAAGTTCTTCCAAAAGGGCCGCAGGAACAACAACTTCTTATTGGAGCATATTCGTCGACTAAGCTGGAATGAGCCTTCGGCCCTTTCTCTACGACTGCCGGACGGGGAGACTTATTTGGATCCCCTAGTTGTAGCTGTGTTATCTAAGGAGCACCGTTCGTTAGTGTACAACACTTCATCACCAAATTGGTATCCCACTCTACCACCGCAGAGCTCTCGGAAATCACTTCCCACAGCTGAGTTTTTGTACCCAATGTTGGAAACGCTTTGTACACAATGATAGAAGCCATCTTAGGATCCTGAAAGAACGGACAGTTAGTCTAGCCGAACTTATCCATAAAATGTTTAACCAGACACTTTGGACCGGTGTTCTCCCTACCGTTTGGATAGAAGTCAATCTTCAAAGCGGCTGACCGGCATACCCGGCTAGTCATGAGCCAAGCAACTTTGCTAACAATTCATGCAAGATAATATTTTTTTAGTGGTAACCTCGTCATTCGCAAACTTGCCATTGAGTGAAACTATTGATGATCTGTGTGTTTATACCAAAACCAGACAACTGAACTTTGGCACTCCTACCGCCAAACTGAAAGACCTATTATTATTCCGCACCTCAAACATTCAGTCTCAATTTAACGGAAGACTCTATAAACACTGCGTTGGCATGCAAATCGGCTTTCCGCTAGGTCGGTTGCTAGCAGATAGATTCATAGCCAGAAACTAATAAACTACGTTGCGTCGTCGACAGTTGCTGTCTCTATAGGCGTTACGTAGACGACATATTTTGCCTAATAAACAATAAAAATGATACACAGTCAGCACTGGCCGATTTCAATCATGCGCACCTCAACGTCGCATTTACTATCGAATTAAATATGAAAAACCAAATACCATTTCTGGATGTTGCCGTGCTTCGTAGGACTGACGGATCACTTCAAAGGGCAATTCATAGGCAAAAAAGTGGACTGGCTGTTACACGCACTTTCTTAGCCCTGTTCCGCTGACGTATAAGCTGAAGTTGGTTTACTGCTAAAGAAGCAGAACCCAAAGGACACGCACGTCAGATGCATTATCGGATAAAACTCAGCACTTTCATGATGTGTTGGGGAGAGATTGATATCCCGACGATTCCTAGACAGAAACGAGCAGCCAAAATTGGAGCTTGAAACTATCCAGACGGTGGATATAAAGCCTGCTTTTATCACCTCACCAGTGGTGGCGTGAATTTGCCAGTTAAATAATCACCCCACCGGGTTTGTGACGCAATTAAGAGCGCCCATCTTCCAGTATCTGCCCGGAGGTGGTGCACATCTCAGGGTTAGCTTGCCTATGTTTTCTTCTCCATTCTATGTTTGTTCACTCACCTGTTGTTGTCAAGCCGGTCAAGCTGGAAGAACCACAAACCGGCCATCGGAAAGAATACGTAAACAACTCCACCAATGACTTCTCAACGGTTCGAGAAAGCTCATTTCTAGTGCAGTCGGTTTTCACTCAATTGACACTGGTCACCGAATTGATCTGGATTCAGCCGTCCGAGTCGTCTACAAGGTTCGTCAAGCCCATTCCAGGGCTGTCAGGTTGCGACTGTTATCAACGGCTAGGGTCATTGTCTTTTGCGTTTAGAACCGTTGTCTGTGTCCAGAAACAGTCCTTGCAAACCCTGCATCTCACTTGGTCAAATATTTCACAACCACTTGAAACCCAAACAATCGCGAACGGCTTGACACCGACGAATGAATGTCTCGCAGCAGGCACGGATGACATTGCCAAATGTTCACCGCAACTCCCACCCCTCTCCAGTAAACTGCGATTCGCCCCATGTATATGACTTAATGACCTATTTGACTTGCCCTAATTTTTCACATATAAAGAACATGTATCCCATGTATTTGTAAAAATCCGTGGAGAATTGCCAAAAAACGGCTGTTCGTATAACTGAGTTCTTGTGAATTCTGTGAAAATCTGGAAGCGATTCTTGAACTTCGCCGGCGGAATAGGAGTATTGAAACAGATCGGCTAGTGGTTCTGCCAGGAAATCTGTGCAATGTTCTAGCAGTGATGGCGGTATTTCTTTCAGATCCGGTGGCCTATCTGCTCTCAAGTGTATTGGTTTGTTTTGCATGTTGATACTAATGAAATCGGGCATGTCACCATTAGCTGAAAAACCACAATTTCTCATATGCATGAATTTCTCTTTCAGGTTGCTGCCAAATATAACAACAGTCAGAGCGGGTGGAGTAACTGGAGCTTCAAAGATGCATGTCAGCGGTCCGTTGGGACAGTTCAGACTCGATATAGCAGCTCTAGTTTTAGTCGAGTGACCCACATTACTAGGTATTCTCTTGGGACAGCCAACAAAAGACTGCGCCAATGCGATTTGGTGGTCTCGGCTGTTAAACACTTGTTGCGGACGCTTTGATACACCTTGCAAAAGTTTCATCGTCCATTTTGCTGGGAGTTCTCTTACCAGGATATCTTCTGTCGTATGATCCTCTTAGCTATTGGTTTTTCAAAACCTGCGGTGGGCTACATGAGAGTGGGTGAGTTGAATGGTTGTTGAAATCGTAGTGGAGAAGTGATACTGCAAGTTCTCCCAATGTACATCTACAAAACTAGAGTCGTCTACTGTTGACCAACTGACATTTCGAAGAAACTCCACATCTTTTTAAAGTCAGCTTTTAGGAGTAACGTCGTGTAGTTTTTTTAGAGCGGGTGTTAAGAACATCAGGGATGTGGCGAAAGGAGTTCGTCACATGGTCACTAGCACCAAAGGGAGCACCAATTTTGGCTAGGTCTACCATGAAAGTTTCGTTGAACAGTACAAGGTCCGGTCAGGACGGTTTGTGTCCTTCCTGCCATCTTGAATGTTAATTTTCATCCGCGGTAAGGACAACTTAGATGGGGTTGTAGAATTCTGTAGCATCAGGTCCGTAAGGCTGGCCAGTAGCACAATCGATATTGAGAGAGTGAGTCTCCAGCTATGAGGATCCTAAAAGAAATGTGAATTCTTGTTTTAATCTGTGTCTGAGGTTGGTAGTCTGTAGATTATTCCAACAATTAAATGGAAGAACCTGAATCGCGCATGTTTAGCCGCAACGATTCAACACGCACCATGGAAGTGACGTCCAAAGTCAGTGAAGATGTAAGTCTCTGTTGATACATACGGCAATGTCACATCTTTTACCTGATATGCGATCGATTTGCAGCAGAATGTATCCGGAGATATCTAGCTCTTGGTCAAATAGTTTTTATTTAGCCATCAATACCTTGTGGAAGTATATCGCCCTAAGACGCCGCAAACTACGCTGGCTGTTGGAGGTGCTTGACTCTATTAGTGGCGAGAGGGTGAGTGTAAGGGTTTAAGCTTGAGGCAGGCATATACCAGCCTACTGCCATGTGCCACCGGCCTCTCTTGTTGATGTATAATCCCTTAAGTTGGTTGACCCCGCGACCTCTGCAACAGGAACTGACTTGAATAGGACAACCAAACGTGCGATTACGTACTCTGACCTATGCCATTCACAATGAATTCGTAACTCAGAGGCAAAGCTGTTTCTTGAGATAGCGCCTTTGGAGCAAGGCTGCCAGCATGTCCCCGTTAAGAAACGCAACTTCAGGTAACCTCGGTTTCGAGATGTGCCTCCGTGAACGGGCCCCAATAGGCGCCTAACAACCCTAACCGCACATTCCCATACTCCCAGCTCTACTAAATCACCAATATATCTCCACTTCCTCATTTCACAGATGTGATCAAGTAACGTGTCGATGTTAGGCAACTTTGATACCATGTAAAATCAAGCTGCATGCTAGATCGTAGCTGGGAGGTTGAAGCCCTCGGATAGCCTGTGGACGTGCCCCCATGATAATTCACCGGCAATTAGGTTTAGCTTCTATTTGAATGCTACTCGATTTTGATGGTTAGCATGCAGCTAGTGTTGGATCTGTTATGGTCTGTTGGACTGGTTTGAAATTACTGTGCTTGATTTGTTTATTGCTGAGAGGCGACCCTACGTTTCGTTAGCTTCCTTAGGTATACTGCACTAATTATAATTCTTACTTCAGTCACTGCCACCATTGCCTTTATTGTTATTCAGCCTGAATCCTGCGAACGTTTAAACGCTAAAATTAATCATCCCCTTTCAATATCTTTTATTGAGTTACATATTGTTCCTATTATTATTCGATCCGTGGAGAGTAATTTTGTTCCCACCAACCAAAGCCCATTTGTTTAAATGGACCCAGTTCCGTTTTATTGGCCCCCATTACTGGGCGGTGCATGGTTGTCCGTTCCGCTGCACAGGCGCATTTTTTTCAGGTCTGAGGATTTTTCGCAGTACAAGTGGGGAATTTAATTCTTCGACAGCGCCACTGGTCTCGCTGTGCGCAGTGACACCAAACCCCAGAACATTCGGCCGGGTGTCACCTTCTCTAATTAAGCTGGATCAACAAGTTCCACAACAATACCAAAAAGCACATGTGTGTTTGGCCCCAAGCCGCGGGCTCAGATAGGCGGGAATATTCAGATAGTTTTTATATCGTGTCTAGTCGTTGAAGCCATTGCATAATGTAACTCTACTTCCAGAACCTGCCACCAACCTACCACTACCCAAATGTTTCTGCAATTCCGCACGCAGGTTGTCTCACGACAATAAGATCACAAGGCGATTTTACTTCAGACTTGCCAAGTATGCGAGACCGGTTCCAAAGGCAAAACTTAAGGTATATGTGCTTAAAAATTCGCATAATAAACAAGATACGAAAACTGTCGTCCAGTGTATAGATATGTTTGATACATCTCTGGTGTTTCCAGCATAAACCGTATCGCTGTAATGATTGTAGTGTGAACGTGCGTAGTGATATCGCATGTGTAGGAAACCTGTCCAGTTTCGCTTTGTTGATCGGGTCCAGGGTTTGTTCTATGCACCAGTCAGATCCAAATTTAACTTGAAAAACTTGATCAAGGCCAATGCACGTTGGTGCACTGCATCTCAAGTGATGGGATCGGCAGATTGACAGACGCAATTTTGCGTGGATTTCGTATAGCGGAAGCAATGAACGAGTTGTTGTGCTCCTTTACAATGGTGACTGCAACTTACGTAAGCAATTTACGTTAATAAGTTCGTATCTTTCTTGAACTCCAAAGATCGAACCGACCGCCGTGGCCATCCTTCAGTGAGTTGACAGTGGAAGTTGGAAGCAGACCTCGTGAATATTTAGCGTTTCAGAGCAGTGCACCAGGGGGTGCGGATGGTGAGCCTCAAATTTGAAACAGGTGCCGTGTCTAAACCACAAATGAAGGGGCAGTCCAAACGAACTTTAAAATCAGGCGAAGAATCTGCAAATACAATAGTACCAGGAAAACTGGTTCAGGCTTCAAATTCGTTCAGAAAGGAAAGGTATGCCAACACTTCTCCCGGTTGTGTTGAGGCTCCCATGTGAGAATGTGACCCTAAAGTAGCCAACAATCGTGGGACCTCTCTGGGGATCCCAGCGGCAGCCGTGTGTTCTGGCTTGTCTGTTATGTAGGCATGATTCTGTGTAAACCTCTAATAGGGGGTCCGACGAAACCCAATATCACTTCCTCCAGTCGTCCATCGAATGCACACAACGAATGCTCGCCATTTTCTTAGCGACTCACTTGTTATTCAGTACTTCAGAATCGTTTTGACTGTACCATTTTTGGTGTTGTTCAACGTACATGAAAGTTTATTACACCATTTGCTTGAAACTCTTCTGAGTGCTTCTGAATGGGTGCAGACATTCCTCGTAACATTTTATTCCTTTTTTCGTTGAAATCGTTAGTCCCAGACTAGGATATAGTTAGTTACTTATCATGTTTGCGAACATCGTTGGAAGTATTCGGTTTGCTTCCGGACTTAACCGCGTTCTTTCGTCTCTGTCCCTGTTTAGACCACATTTTTATTGCTCAGACGGAAGGACGATCTAGGTTATAATTAATCAGGATAGAGTACATACCAGCTTTTAGACTACATCACTTCGAAGTGTTACACGTAGAGGTGCTTAGTAGCGTTCTCGTGGTAGTAACGCTTTAGGCTGTTCAAATTTTTCGCCTCCTTGCGATGAAAGATTTATTTGTTTTACTACCGCCGTATCCATTGAATTACGCAAGTATAAGTCAGAATACAAACACCAGAGTTAGTGCGCTGGGTAGGTACCACAGCTTCACTCATGGTTGTAAGAGAAATCCGCGTCGCTTTCCATGTTGTGGGTTACATTTTTTAAAACAACACTGTTTGAGCAGTCACCACTGGGAACGCCACCCAACCAGTCCGACGCCTGCTTGAATTCTCATGATTGACGATTGGCCCAGGATGCATCTGTCTCATTTGGCTTTTGGCCTATGGTTGTGCTAGAAGTTCTCTCACGTTCACCTCCCCAGCGCATCAACTTTTTAAGGTCAAATTCTGCATGTCTGCACGGTAATTAAATTAGTAATCAAAGGTTGCTTGCGGATTCACCGCCTTCTCAACACGACTTCCGACCCACGTCAGCGTGCGGCTGAGAAACGTCGACCGTTAGAATAACGGGGCGGAAGCTAGCTTTGAGATTATCTGCGTGGGCGGTTGTGAGTGTCAAGTGTCAAAAAGATGGACAAAAAAGCAACCCATGTGTTGGAACTAATCCAGCAGAATAATGCCTAGTATGTACTCTCTATCGGAAACCAATCGACAATGAAGCGAAGGACTCAGCTTGTTGACCCCGTGCATTTCTGTCGACCGTAGAAAGTAGAGTGTACAAAGAGATCAGGTCAAGCAAGCGAGGCACGGAGCGAGTTGTAATTGTAACCTTTGGACGGATAGTTCAAAAGGGATAGCTTGACTAAAACTATATATATATATGGACACTTACGCGTTGTGAATCGGTATCTGCGTTGTGTTCAATACATGTTTCCTGTTGACTCGTGACGTCTTTCTTTTGCGAGACAGATCTGTGTTTCGATTTACAAATGTTGAACATAACGTGTGTTTTTCCTGCGATTGACCTTCTGGAATATTGCACTCTTCTGGCTCGCCCGCGCGCTAGACGGTCGGATCCTCAGCCTCTTCAGCTACTGCGTGTCGGTGTCGTTTAGCGTTGATCGAAACATATTGTAGCTTAAACTTATCCGTAGGAAGTGAAGTCTGCCGTGAAAAATCGAATTTGTGAGAGATCCGTGAATATCTGACAATATTTTGACGGTATCGCCCAAGAATGTGAAAATCGTTGGTTTTTTCCAACAAAAGATCACGGACTTTGAAATGTTTGTTTTAACAAACCATTAGTTGGTTTATCCTCTGTTTGATGCCAAGATTGAGAATATTAATGGTGTATGTTGTGATGGTGAATATAGGTTTTCCTCTGAGGTGGCCTTTCATGTTGAATTAACATCTAACCGTCCTATGTTGACGAATGATGCGTTGTGTATAAATTTGATCTACAGGGAATCGAGGACGTATTCGAGGATCAGAGATTTCTTAGCTTTGAGGAGTTTGGAAGTTGTTTGGAAAAATAGATGAAGGACCACAGCGTCTTGTAAGTGCTTGGTTCAATCAAAATATCAAGCGGTCAACGTTGATGCCACGCATGGACCCAACCGCCACAAGTATGCCTCTATCAGTTCATACCTGCGGTTGTAGCTTGAAGCTACATCAGGTTCTCGTCACAGACGAGATGAGCCATGGAAGACCCGTGGTGTATGGCTATGTTCGAAGTGAGAAGTACGCTGCCCTGCGTTGGCTGTTTAAAACATTTCGTGGTGCGATGGGGCCCACATAGCTATGCGGACGTTTATGATGGACAAACTGGCGGCCAAAATGCGAGCAGCGCCAGTTGTGTAAGGTTGCGACACAACTTTATGTTATTTCCATGTTTGAGATGCCGTGAGGAAACACGTAAGTTGGTGCAGTTCACCCTATAAGCATCATTTAGACATATTCATCTGGAAGTCGATTTTTGTTTCATCGCACGTCTACTTGAGATAACTTACAACTGTGATAGTAAACTTCTGCTCATTTATGGTTAAGGTTCGACCAGATGTTGCTTCAGTCAGACGCACAGACCCAAAGTTCATGAAGTAATTAATGTGCAATTGGCTTTATATAAAGCCTAAGTAGGCCATCCATGTAACATCAGGCGTTGTTCACGCCGGAAACCAAAGAAACAACCATCTAGAGAACGCAAATGAGCGACTTAAGAAGCACACTCATCCACGGGATCATTTGGCCACGGTCATCAGTAAAATTTGGTCCCACAGCGAGTGACTAATGCAGGAGGTTGAGATGCAGTCCACCTATGTTTGTGACCACCCTGAGGTAGTTAACGTCGAGGTTTACGTTATGAATATACTGTTCCGGCTGACGATGTTCGCCAGTCAATTAGTGTTGAAGCATTTCGGTGGGTGTGCTCCCCTACTGCATTGTAAACGACGAGACGAATTCACGGTAATCGCACCTTATATAATATCAATTTTCAGATTCGGGTGAACCATGAGGACGCACAGTACACGGTGGACATCGATGTCCAAAAGTTTACTTCATTAGTGCACAACTCCCCGCTACCATATCGCCAACCCAGCTTATGACCGATCACAACCCAGCAAACACATGGCCAACTCCGAGGTGTTGGCCAACGGTTGGCCACACAGTAGGCGAATCATATAAGAATAATAACTGGTATTAACTACGCTCATTGTGATATTCAAACGGGCTGTTAAAAATTTCTAAAA